>JAODUP010000183.1:337500-345000 GCA_025642065.1 Paralvinella palmiformis
GGACAAGCTGACCAACGTGAGACATCATATTGTGACATATAATAGTGAATAAAGCTTATGATACTGGTAACATGATAAGAATCAAACACAATATAAATTTGCATAATAATAATAATAATAATAATAATAATAATAATAATAATTTTAATACACTTTCCTTATTGAAGACACATATACATATTATAATTGTTGTTGTGCGGTGTCATTTTTTATTGTTGTACGGAATTTGTCTAAGCTAAATATGAGTTGTCTTTAAAGAAGAATAATCACAGCTACAACAGATAGTTATATTGATCATCAACACCACGTGCCAGCATCATCATCATCATCATCATCATCAACAACACCTCATATAATCATTATCACCGTCAACCCCACATCATCATCATCATCATCATCATCATCATCATCAAAAACAATATCAATATCAACCTGAACATCAGCATCATTTTATTCCATAATTTCATAAAGAACGTATTAAACTAGAGAATGTTAAAGATATATATATATATATATATATATATATATATATATATTACAATTAATCTGTATGATCAGGTAATATGTATATTACCTGAACTATTGCTAACTGAGATTTAATACACATTACCTGAAAATGTCAGGTACTATACATATTACCTGATTTTACAGATTAACTGTAACATATATACACATACACACTCAAGTAGATAACACAGTATTACAGTTAAAGATCTAGTCCACTTTATTTAATATATATATAAATCTATATATAAATCTAAACTAATTAACCAAAATGTAACATCAAAAAGATTCTCTCTCTGTTTTTCTTTTCTTTTCCTAATAAGGTATTAGATAATATATTTATCTGTATATCTCAGTTTCCACGGATAGCCCAGACTGTTATAAACACAGAATGTTGCCCTCCAGTATCGCCATTTATCGTTGTTTGTTTCTCGGTAACCAACACACGCACGGACAGCGCATTACGGTATGTACACAATTATGCCCACCAAAAAGAGTGAACTCCGCTAAATCCCACAAAAATCGGACAAAAACTCTCGTCGAAGGATATCCTTAGAAATGACTATATGTTGACAAAGCTGGGATCAGGAAGGAGATGTCAACCCAATACCGGACAGACAGACAGACAGACAGACATACAGACAGACAGACAGACAGACAGACATACAGACAGACAGACAGACAGACAGACAGACAGACAGACAGACAGACAGACAGACAGACAGACAGACAGACAGAGAAGGGGAGAGAAAGGTAAGAAAGAGAGACTGAGATACAGGACACGCACAAACACACACACACAGATAGAGAGAGAGAGAGAGCGAGCGGGAGGGCGGGTTATCAATGTTGATAGAACTTTGAGTGTCTCCATGGGATGTGACTTCTCAACATCAGTTAACTTTCTCCTTAACATTGTTAGGTGGCGTTACTGGGGCATAGTCATGGGGGGAGTGTTGTCATGGTCATGTGACTGGAAACAGGGATAAGTGGGATCTTGTTTATTTATAGAGTTCAAGGGCACATCATCTGGCTGTGAGTATGTGCACGTATGTGCGCGGGCAAGCACACACATGCGAGCGCGCGCGCACACAAGCACAATCTATAAGACAACAAGAACAAACTCAATTACAGATCAAGGCTGTCCGAGGCAGGGTTGTCCACTCTGGATGTCAAGCTATCACCAAGTCGATGAAAGATATCTACAGTGTCAGCAAGTCAGTAGCTTATAACAGATCAGTCAATGAATGCTCCCCACAGAATCTTCAGGGGATACCACATAACAGGTTATCAATATTTAGCCAACCTTCTGGGAAGAGACATTGCAGCTTCGGCTAACTTGATGGCTAATGTTCTCCTTGGCTAGCTGTGGCTAGGTTTTGACGAGTAAGCTAGCTGATTAAGGCAGTAAAAGATGAGAGGTCAGGGACTGACAGGGTCAATGTCTGGGTTTGTGTGTGGGTGTGTGTGTGGGTGGCTGTGGGAGTGTGTGTGTGTGTGTGTGTGGGTGGTGTCAATCGAGTGAACATGTTGTTGCTGGCAAAGCTCCAGTGTGTAAAGAACTGTTTACTGTTGTGCTCGCAAGTGTGTTGATACGTACTTGCCGGTTAACTGCCATAGAAAGCATCACACAGACGTACACCTGCACCCAGTTGTTCTTCCTAACCCCTAGACACCCGTATGTAACCTCGAAGTAAATTCTCGCCACACACATATTACCCACACCACTGACCACACAACACACCACCACCACCCCCCTCCTGCACACACAACTGGTACTTATCAAATATAAACTTCCCAATTATGACAGCCGACATGATGTTTATAAATATATTGACCAACACATGACATTAATGTCAATTACTATATTTAGGCCCAAAGGTCGAGTGTCCTCGAGCTGTTACACGATGAGGTCACCGTCGAGGTTACAAAAATAACACGTTTATTTACAACAGTCGTGTTTTATCCCCAACCATCCAGAGATTGATGGATACGTTTAATCCGCCCAACAGCCCGCCGAGATGAAACGATCCAGAAATGGCATATGATGGCCACGAAAGTATATATACTCGCAGAAAAATCTTACATCCACCGAGATCGATGCTAGACTTGCCCTTAAAGGATGGACCTAGTCGGGAATGATGTACACGCAGTAGCCACCGACGACAAGGAGAGGAAGAAAAAATAAAAAATACAGGACACGAGAAGTTCCGCTTTTAAAGAGAATCCACCTTTACCGCACGGCCCGCGGGGAATAAACGAAACCGAAACATTACTGTAGGGTAAAAAACCCCGACTGCGCTGAAAACATTCCCCATAAACGACTCCTGGAGGGTTATATATATGGAAAGCCACGAGGTGATTCGGCGAAGTGAATTTGTTTGGTGCAGCGTCCTTTGTGAGATGGCAGGAGAAATAAGGGAAGACAACTGTAGAAGATCTAACGGGTATGTGATGGAGCCATGGCAGCTAAACGGATAGAAGACGTCATACGGGGACCGGGCGCGGTGGGTTTGGGGAGAGTGGGGGGGGGCGGAAGGGGGCGAGGGAGATGGCTTTCCCGGCGGCGGTGATCTATTTCCATGGCAACGAAAAACCCGGGAATATATACATTTACACTGAGAGCGCCGGCTTTATTCTCTCCCCTAATCCGGACGAGCACGAAACAGACGTCTCTCGCGCCGAGAAATTTACATCCTCTAAAACGAATCAGGTATAAAGTGACGTCAATCGATGGAATATTGAAAGTCGTGATGGGTTTCGGCGTACAGTCGGCGGGTTGTGGTTTCTTTGACGCCGAAACGCCAGTACGCGCTGTGCAGGCACGCGTGTGCCTACACGCACGCAGCCACACGCGCGCGAACGCACGCGGATAAATGGCTGGTCAAAATACGATCAATGTTTGATGAGAAAGTCAATATTCTAGTTTCATTCCACTGATGAAATATCGATAAGCGGGAAACTCTCAAGACAGAGGGGAGGGACCGGGGGAAACCCTGAAATATGTTTACAATAATAGAGGAACCACTGCAATATCCCTCACATAGCCCAGTACTTCAACCTGGCAGGGCGTATGAGGTCCTCAATAATACATTGAGGCATCTAAATACAAACATGCAAGTAATACAAACTACCATAACAGAAATGCAATCAACCATAACAGAAATACAATCAACCAAAGCAGAAATACAATCAACCAAAGCAGAAATACAATCAACCATAACAGAAATACTACCAACCATAACAGAAATACAATCAACCATAACAGAAAAGCAATCAGCCATAACAGAAATACAATCAACCATAACAAAATGAAATCAACCATAGCAGAAAAATAATCAACCATAACAGAAAAAAAAATTAATCATAACAGAAATACAGTTAACCATAACAGAAAAATAATCAACCATAACTGAAAAACAATCAGCTATAACAGAAAAAAATCAACCATAACAGAAATATAATCAACTATAAGAGCTAAATAACTAAGAGTGAGATATTTCAGATATATACGACTGGAGTAAATTAACTGAATTAACCTCCACATTCCGAACATACGGTATCAAGGTATCAATTCAATATTCAAGAGAAAATGTACCATTCAACCTGCTACATTTGTATATTTTGAATATTCATTTAAAGTGGTATTATCCTACCTACATATATGCCACAGGATCTATATCTGAGCAAAGCTCCACTTTGTCATATAATTAATAACAGATATTAAATAAATTATTCTGATTCACAAAATTATTGGATTAGTGTTATATAACAAAATAGGTAGTTGAGAGTGGCATACATAGATGTTTTTATTTGATTGGTCTACATTATCAAAATAAATTATTCTGATATAATAATAATAATTGGCTAATTTGTAATACCTCCGAGATATTAATATTATAAACATCATAATAGTATTCAGTTTACTAATTCTTTATTATGCCCGTGTCTGTGTTATGTTTTCAAAGCTAATTACTAGTACTATAATATATTAAATAAAACGTTTGCATCATGCCATAATCAGTTGACTGGCCTCTGGTGCTGGTATTAATTCTAGGCTTAGTTCTATAGTAATAATTAAGTAGCAACACACCTGCATAAATACACACACACATAGACAGACATTCAACTATCCATATATATACATATATATATATATATATATATATATATATATATGTGTGTGTGTGTGTGTGTGTGTGTGTGTGTGTGTGTGTGTGTCCCCTAATATAATGTACCAATAGAGAATCACTTCACATGACCTGACCCAATTTAAGGTTTATTTCTGTTGTTTTATCAGAAAACAAAATATGTCTCAGGATAAAATCAAGTCTTCATTAATTCACATATCAGTATACATTATATACCTATAACAAACGACATTATAGTGGGCTAGGATATGACTATTATAATATTCTGTGATAGCTTGAGCTTCCACAAATTACTCATCCCATATCAATAACATAGAACATAGCCACAACAAGCTAGAAATTACAACACTAAATACCATATTGTTATAACTATATCAAGCCATGTACCACCAACAATCTTACCTTTACAGACTCGATCACCAAAGTTAGTACACGGCGAAGCTTCATAGTAACCATGGTTACATCCCTTACTACAAGCTGAAAAGAGAATTAGGACAGTCAGTTGTTATATATGGCACAGGTGATAGAGGGAGTGTACAACCTATAGAATTCTGATAATGAGGGGATGCTGCGTGAATATTGGCTTCATCCAATGAACTGAAGACATGTACCCACTTCCACAAGGGAGACTTCAACCGTGTAAAAGATGTGGGCTCTATGCTCCTATGTAAGTTGAGTGGGTCTAGAACAGCTGACCTCAACCAGAGATACAATACCAGAATAGATCCAGACATATGGCTGACGCAGAACGATGCTGCATCCAGATGACATATTCTAAGTTATTATATAATCCCGATCAAACACTGGTGCTCTAAGGACTTCAAATATTGTACAAAGCTAAGAGGTATATGGATCACAGTTGACCTGTACAATCTAGTACCATTGCCAACACTCTGGATAGTATATTACTGGTACCAACCAATTACAGACTCATCATCCGGAACAATCCTTACTCATCATCGGGTACTCATTTACTCATCTAATCTAAGTCCTCTATCTGATGAACTCTGACAAGATCTTATCATCTGACTCATCAAGAATAGGAAATGTATATGAAGCCAACTGAAGGTATTTATAAACATTCATATTTCTATAGTCCTATGACCTATGACCCTTATAAATACCCACAATTATAGACCATATGTTATGATATAATATCACTTACAACACAATCAGGCGTCTCTAATTACTAAGGACACTTGATTAAATCCACACTTATAATGAGTTAACTGGTGTGTATATCAAAGGTGAGTAAAACGTTGATGAACATCGAACCGGGGACCTCTCCTGCTTTGTTAAATACACTACCAGTGAGTGATCGTCTAGGTTCATGAGACACCTAGATACTAAATAAGGTATTATGTATTATGATTTAACATAAACAAGTTGGCGAGGCATGTATGGAAAACTAATACTGGACACTGAAAAATTATATATATATATATATATATATATATATATATATATATATATATATATATATAAAATATATATATATATATATATATATATATATATATATATATATATATATATATATATAGAGAGAGAGAGAGAGAAGAGAGAAAAAAGTTGACATATCTAACACACAATACATCAGTTAGCTGACATCTGCTATCATCCTCCCATGATCAATCGCGCTATCCGATATCAACATCCACACACTCACTCAAGCTCCCAGAGGAGCACGAAACACGCAGTGACACTCATCACGATACCTGTCAATCAAACCCGACACCGACCTTCACCCTTATAACATCCACCCGGCTTACGGCTCAGTGAGTCAGATCTTGTGAGAATCAGAAAGTAGTTAGTACACACTGAACTATCATGATGATGATCAAGTACTACTGTAGCCCGCTGAGACTAACAGCCACCGACTCCCCTCCCTCCATCGACGGGGTGAAATCATTAAAAACAGATACCTCCCCCTCCTCCCCAGACATGATCATCACGCCATAATATTGGCGTATAGTTTGAGGTCTGTATAGATAGCAGGGGGGGGGTGAGAGAGAGAGGAGGGGGGAGAGAGTGAAAGAGAGAGAGAGAGAGAGAAGAAGAAGAAAAGAGAGGGAGAGGGAGAGAGAGGAAGGGGGAGACAGAGGAATATATATATATATATATATATATATATATATATATATAGAGAGAGAGAGAGAGAGAGGAGAGAGGGGGGAAGGGAGAGAGGGAGAAGGAGAGAGAGAGAGAGAGAGAGAGAGAGAGAGAGAGGAGAGAGAGAGGAATGACTCGTGGGATACCATCGTCCTGTGGAAGACCAAAAAATTGAACCATCTTTGCTGTCTGTCTCTAATTAATCATGCATTAGGTAAAAATGTTGTTGGCAATTGACAACAGAGCTAATTAATGACACATAATATAAGTAAATACAACAGAACGTCACTGTTATAGATCGTAGACGTATGTATACATATTAAACGTTATACATATTGTATCAAATTTGTTTAGATGTGTTTATAGAATCATCTTCTTTCGTGATAATAGTTCTGATCATCTTCATAAGCCATGTCACCATTGAGTGAAATATTCTATAACCAGTGATATGAGGCTGAAAGGAGGTGAGTCAGAAAGTGAGTGAGTGAATCAGTGAGTGCTTTCTTCAGTCCCGAACGGATGATCGATGGGCTACTACCGGGGGAAATGTTTTGATCAGTCTGAAGCTTTTCACTGATGGATGAAACACGCCTCTAGCACATTTAACGATCTCATGATCAGATGTTTTATCGTCCCGTGAACTACCAGCTGCGCCATGAGAACAACGCGATTATAATCATCATAATGATTATGAGATAATGATGAGATAATGACAACATTATGGTGTGAGATAACC
>JAODUP010000183.1:350000-370000 GCA_025642065.1 Paralvinella palmiformis
CTGAAGGCTGAATTAGGAAGGAAGATGACATTTTGCGGGCCTAAAAGGATTAGGACAGTGCAAAGACAGCGAGCGATGATGACAGGAACGAGTCAAGTGAGATGGCCACGCCATGAGATCACCATTCCGTGCCGTGAGAAAGCGCGCGTCAAGAGATGCCCTGTCGTGCCGCCAGATGATTGTGGGGAAAAACTGTCATGCCATGAGATGTCGGTGGCACGACTATGAGAAGAATGTCAACATACCGAGGTAGGAAAGGTGACAACTCCGGTACAGTACCGAGAGGATACGGTGCGGAGTGGGGGGCGGGCGTTGGGAGGGGGTGAGTGGGTGGCAGTGGAGGCCTGGACTGGTTATTATAGAACCTTCAGCTGGTAAATTACCAAGATGGCCATGTACCAACTACTGGTACATGACATTTGAAAGATGGCATTTCTCTTTGACCTTTCGTCCTGGTGCTCCGACTGCGGCCGTATGTGTCAATTGTAGAGACCAGATGGAATGATGTTAAACTACCTCAAATAACCTTGGTATGATCATATGTAGGTCATTATTGGCTGACACAGTGATAACAGACGTATCAGAGATGGACGGGGGATGGGCTGGTGAACGTTTGATCGTAAATATCTCAATCGTCTAATTGCCTCATCTAATGGAGGCCAGTGGTTGCTAACTATATATATATATATATATATATATATATATATATATGTAAAACAGCCCGGTGGATATACGGCTAAACAAAACATCACATATTATATGACAGTATAGTAGCTGACAGTGTTATACATCAATAACATACCTGGCCATGAGGTGGACCATGATGATGGGTGGAGATAATCAGGGAGATAAGAGATGATAATAGTAAACAATGATCCGATATTTTGATAACCATCTCCGGGATCCGCCCTTTCCTCCGGATTCCGAGCTTTCATTCTCATTAACCCCTCTCCCAACTCACAATGTAGCCCACAGACTTTCCAACTCTGCCATTTTGTCCGATGCCCTTTTCCGGATCCCATTGATACCACCTCTGCTACCATATAGACGATCACCCCCCAACGCTATCATACATAAAATCAACAGTCACACTGCCATACAAACAGTCACCACTTACACTACTCAACATACCAACCAACCCCACTACTTCCATACACACTGTAACCACCCACACTACCATACATACTACAATTACCCATACTACCATACATACTATTACCACCTCTAGTAGTAGTACCATAAAGTTAGCCACCACCGCACTACCATAACGAAAGCCAACACCCTCACTACCATGCAAACATTGACCACCCAAACCATCATACATACAGTCACCACCTACACTACGATACCGACATTCACGAGTCACACTATTATACGTACCATCACCACCCACAATACCAACCATACAGATAGTCACCACTCGGACTACCATACAAACAGTCACCATATACACTATAATACATACTGTCACCACCCATAGTACGATACAGGCAGTCACCACCCAAATGATCATATATACAGTCAACACCCACGTTACCCTAAATACAGTTACCATCCAGACACTATACACACAGTCACCACCCACATTACCATACAAATAGTCAGCACCCACATTAACATACATACAGCCATCACACACCTTACATACATAATTCTCAACAACAACAAAAATTATTAAACGGATAACTCCAAGGAGGGAAAATGTCAAAATCTAGAGACCCTTATCTTGATAAAATCTCCTCAAGGGTTCATCAATTTTATCATGATATGTCACTGACAGTTGTGATATAGTATACAAGAGAAGCAGCAGTAACTCATGATAATCAACACAAGGGATTTACTGAAAGTAATCACAGATGAGGAGGAATATGTCGGAGATGTGAAACAATTTCATATTGATATAAATCCCATGCGCCTCCTTAATAACACAATGATTGATACTATTAGATGTAATTATTATTATTATTATTATTATTATTACACGTGGCTCAGGATAAACATAAACATGGGCACTTCTGTGGCATAACTGCTAGTGCGGTTGGCCACAGATCTATAGCATCTAGGCTCAAACCCTGCCCTGGCTATGTCAGAAGGCTATTTTCATCTTTCACTTCGTCTCATTACCTTTGGATGAAGATTTTACGGCCACTTTTTGGAACAAGGTAGGTTAAATGGGCCGAGCCACCTCCAAAGGTAATAAAACGAAGTCAAAGATGAAACAGCCTTCAGATATGAAGTCGTTGGAAGTCGTTAGGCAGTAAAACAACAATATTTAATCGGGTTCCTTAAACCCTCCACCCACCCCCACCCCACTATCAGTTGGCCAATACCTTCTCATTAGCTGTAGTATTTCTAACACGATTTTACATTAATAAGTGACACATTTCACACATCGTTAGGGACACAATATGGCGCCCATGCCCCCCCCCCCCGTCTATCCGACTCACGTCCTAAAACGTTCGTATTATATTTCGCCGGCCTCATTTCAAGGCTGTCACTGTAAACAAAACAACCTTTCCGCTCCCACACGTCCCATACAGTAACGTCCAATTCGTTATTTCCGACGGAACACATTTATTATCGCCGACCGAACCGTTCGCGCCCGTTTCGGCCCGCGGACAGCTCGTCCCCGGGAGGACGAAATACATCATCGCCTCGCGCCGCCAATTCCGACAACAAAAAGCCCCGACTAGGTACCGGGAGTCGACGCCCGCTAAGTCGGCTTCGCGCCGAAACCGTTCGAAACGGCGCCCTATTATCGCCCAACCTGTCGGTAGGACGGCGGGAAAATCTCCCGCCTAAAGCTTTGGCCTGCCACGTGGTCGTTTGGTGAACTGGAAAACTGGGACGATCGGGAGGGGGAGGTGTTCGTCGTCTTTTAGCGTTTGGGGCGCATCCGGCAAATATACGACGAGCCGATGTCCGCGGGGGGGGGGGATACCCGAGGACAGGAGACATTTTCCACGCTATCAGTTATGATCTCTGCTATTGTTGTTCCGCCCAAAATGGAGGCACCTCTTCTACGCCATTTTCTATCGTAAAGCGGCCAATGCTTCGGCAACCAATCAATAGTCGGTGTACTGTTTACGTAACAGACCAAAAATAAATAAAAATTCGTACCAGAGTGAGACGTATAGTAGATCCAGATGTGGGATGTCTTCTTCTGAACTATCGGCCGATCGGAAAATCCGATATTAATATTTTATGGCTCTTCGCGACTCATTTTTGTGGTCGGCTGTCGGGAACTGGGATGTACTGGATTCGAAACCGTGTGGCTGACCGCCGATCGCCTGTGCGATGCACTTACTGATTGACCGTTCCATGAACCGCTGTCTCATTGGCCCGTATGGATTATTATGGTTTATGTGCCTCTAACTGGCAGTTAGCTGCACTACCCTCCCCGGGCAGTTGAAAACTAGACGGTATGCGTTATTAAAAGATGGCGTAAGGTTAACGCCATAACCCATTATTAAATTAATCATTTTAATGTTAATGTTTTACGGCCACTTTTGTGCACATGGCAGACTAAATAGGCCGAGCGAGTTTCAAAGGTGATCATGGCCTGAAGTCAAAGATGAAACACCGTTCAGACGCAGCCAAGCCGGTGTTCGAACCCAGATGGGACGGATCAGTGGCAAACCGTGTTATGGCTAGGCCATGGAGACGCCCCCTAATTGAATTAACAAAGCTCTTAGAGTAGTGATAATGGATTCAGATTAGGAATGTAGAGAACCAAACCGATCCATGGAGTCAATTGTGATCAGGTAAAATAGATAACAGACGTGATCCCGACCGATAATAACAAACTCATGGCCGTCGCATCAGCGCTTTGTCATCATCATCATCATCATTATTAGTTGCATCCCAATTTCCAGAAAGGTCACCTCGAGGTAGTACACCAAAAAATAAAAAAATAAAAATGGATGACTACAAATGCGATCACCATGGCGACGACCACGCAACCAATTACTTACTACAGTACAATAATTACACAAGCCGACAAACGTAAAAATGCTTCATTGACGAATGTCGGCCACTGTTGTTGCCATTGTTGTGACGTCCCAATCATCAACCGGTCGATGGACGGTTGATGATAACATATGGAATTAAAACAACAAATTATAAACAGTCATCTCGGTGCCATCTATAAAATCGACCTCATCGGATCGCCGGAGGAAACTGATGAATGGCCCGGGGGAGGAGGTGGAGGGGGGTGATTCGGGGTGAGCGGGGCCGCATCAGGTGCCCAACCGGTGCTTGACACCTACAGCAATGACGTCGTCGGCACCGGATCAAATAGAGGGAAATCACCGGCTTATGGTAATGCCAAATTAAATCAACAGGCCCGCGTAAACTATTCGAGTGTTAACAATGGGATTTGATTGGCTATCCGTCATGATCACGTGACCCGGCTTGGCTCCTAGCGGCGAGGCCGGCCCGGGAAGAAGACGGCACGGGATCATCCGTTGCGTCGGGGATGTGTTTTTCCCTCCCTCGCCTTCATACATCATCCGGCATCCGAGCGCCAACAGACGATGTCAGCCGCGGCCCGACAACGGACAGCCGGGACAGCCGGGACAGAGCAGCCAGCCGGCGAACAATACTCCCCGAACGCCGAAATGGAGCCGAGATTGCTCCGAACAGATAGATGGAGCGAACTAACTGCTACATCGCCGGCGCGCGGAACATTTCAATTTTCTGAGTGGATGTGGCTCGACTGGCGGTTCGTATTTTATCGCCGGGACGATCGGCGGGCGCCACGAACGCGTTGATCAAGGGACAATAATGCACGAGGCGTCGGCCGGTCGATGCCGTATAGATCGATCGGTCTAGCCCTCGTCTTCACCATCATGGCTTCCGATGTCAGTCCGTTGTCGTGGTCAGTTCGGAGAGAGAGAGAGAGAGAGAGAGGGAGAGAGAGAGAGAGAGAGAGGGAACCTCTCGGAGTCAGATTTGGTCACCGGGAAAGATTTGAGCAATGATGAGGAAATGGGTAGACGGACGCGGGGAAAGATGGACTGATAGAGATCCAGATGGAGAGCTAAGAAACGGCCGGGTAGAAGAGAGACGGACTGGGAAGTATAGACGGAATTGTTGAAAATCATCCGATATGAAAAAGGACAGAGACAGGTGGAAATAGAGAGAGTGATGAGAGAGAGAGAGAGAGAGAGAGAGAGAGAGAGAGAGAGAGAGGAGAGTGGCGGGGGAGAAACAGGAGGAGATTAATGATTTATTATTTGTTAGATGATGACAAGAAGACAGAGACAGTTCACAAACAGCTCCTCTTGTCATTTTTTTAAATTAATGTATTCCTACTCTACCACACTTTCTGAAGACTGCGGGTTATGATCAGAGAGTGTATATGTTGGGTACCTGTCATTGGACATAAACTATTATGGGATGGGTTAGTGCCATAGAGTACACCATCCACCACACTACACGTACACGTACCCGTACAGGTGAAATGATCGAAAATTGTGAAGCAACGATTTCACAAATTCCCTGAAAAGTTTAGGAATTTCGCAAACTTCCTGGTTTCACAACCTTACTGTAACACACACACACACACACACACACACACACACACACACACACACACACACACACACACACACACACACACACACACACCACACAATCAGTAACATACAGACAAACACCACTTTGCTACTCTCATAGTTCCAGCTCTAGTTTAGGTAACAGCTGAAACATCATGCAATGGGCTCATTATTTAAAAACACCTAGACATCCGGCTCTCCCCCCTCACGTCCAACAAGAACGTGTGTGTGTGTGTGTGTGTGTGTGGAGGGGGGGGGACTGAAATAGAGGAAGACGTTTCCACGATATCTTATCTCCTGCTTCAGTCATTTTCCATGACAAACAACATCAATTCTAATATCCGTTACTAGCGCCTGCATGTTGGGATAACACGGACATCGTCTTCGGGAACGGAGAAAAAACCGTACGTCGCTAATTTCGCCACACATCAAGCCTGCGCTAAGTGGACACTATGGGATAGAAATGAGTGGACAGTCACTATAAAGCCACTCCCGGGGAGCCAAGACAGTGGATAATTCCCCCTCCCATTCCTCCCCCCCCCCCCGCGAACGGGAGGCAACAAACCGACAACTGATGGTAGAATAAGACATCTTGTCGTACGACGAGCCACTGAAATAAGAGAGTAGTTTGTAAACATCGATAATTAGGGGGTGTTTTTTCTTCTTCCCCATTTTTGTTATTTGGTGGCGACTAGGAAAACGTTAACGGCTGCTGGGTTGTGTTTTGAAGTGAACCCCTTCCCAAAGGTTCGTCGGGAGATTTGAGAACACTCAACAGGAATCACTTTATGGAAATTACCGAATGACCCAACCGGGTCAGTAACGAGCATCCGGGGAACTAGATGTCGCCACTACTACACCAGCGGTGTAGGGATCACGTGTCTGTCTTTGCGGCGGCGTCGACGTCATCCGACAGCCAGTGATAATGTCACCATGACAATGGTCAATGTGTCACAAATCAAACAATATCAGTTAAGCCAAACAAATTGGACAAGATGCCCTTCTAACATTTAGGTTCGAACACAACCGACACGGAAAATAAAGATCTGCTTATATATATATATATATATATATATATATATAATGGGCGAAATGGCAGCTATTTTACGTGGCTTGAGCACCTCAAATGAGGGAGACGTATATCGTCTCTAATTTTCATCACGGGGACTAATTCTAAAAACATTTACAATATATTCAGTCGAGAGATTCTAGAAAAAGTATTAAGATATAACAATATATTATTGTAGTATCTACATGTAGAGAGATTGATAAATAGACAGATAGACAGATAGATAGATATATAGATAGATAGATAGATGTATAGATAGATAGATGTATAGATAGACAGATAGATAGATAGATAGATTATTTTACAATTTACAAACATTTTGATCATAGACAATATAAAATGTCTTGAAAGTAACAATTTATCAGGAAATTGAGGAACAAATCTAGCCTAGGCTGTCTTCCTATTGGCCCCTCAACAAATAAATCAGCCAAATTTGAATGAACGCGATTGGTCGGTGTTTCACCTGTAAAGGGGTAAGTACACAAGGATGTCCCTGTACTACATAGGTTTATAACGATAACCAGTGGATTGATCAAAGTACAGGACAACACAACGACATACTAGAGTCAGCCATAAACAGTAATTCACATTGAGAAACAGGACATCATTAATTTAGACATGGTAGGAGAATACAAGCGATGATTTGACGAGTCTTTTGAATTGTTTATAAGCACATACACTTATACTTATTAATTATATATTTCCTCGAACCAATGTTGTAGATACACCAGCGGCTCCCCGTTGAGACCAATAAGGGTGAGCAGAGTGGTTGGATATTCTTCTCTCGTATTATCGGAAATAAAATGTAATTCTAGTTGAATATCTGCCAGCTAAACTTCAGTTCTCGATATGTTAGACCTGTTGATAAAATCACCTAATATGTCCGCAATCAGTATTTGTATCCGTGTTATCGGCGTATCAGAAATGTGTCACCCACACAGACGAGTTGTGTTGGTAAATAGAATGGCGTATTGAGACTGGCGAGGAAAGGCTTCACCATTACAATGTTATCTCGTAGTTTTCGTTTTGCTATTGAACGATAAAACATCCCCCGTATTTAATCCTTGCCATTGTGGTATTCTACTGGCTGAGAGATCTGTTGACAGAGATATAAAGAATATGTGTGTGTATATCCGTGTATGTGTGAAATGAATATCCCCCCCCCCATACACACACAGAGAGAGAGAGAGAGAGAGAGAGAGAGAGAGACTCACACACACAGAGACACACAGAGAGAGAAGAGAGAGAGAGGAGATTCTAATCTAGACATACTAACCCTCAAAGCCATTCTACCACATATATCATATATTTGGTGGCCAAGAGAGGAGAGCCTAGTATTAAGCCGATAAGCCAGGAACCAGTATCCAGACAGTCTCTGATTACTTCCAGCCATAACATTGAGCCATACTACGACACCTGAAGGTCGTATTAAATACCCCAACTTATTGATATCACACACATCAGCCACAACACTGACACGATACAATTAAGTTTTGGATGTAATTCCTTGCCGAGCTTCAAGCCACCCCCTATACCATGTATGTTTGTTTGTTTACAATTAACTATTGAGCACTGAACTCTCAATAACCCCCACACTATGTTAGTTTGTTAAAAATAAGTATTGGACATAAATCATCTCTCTCTTGCTCTCTCTCTCTCTCTCTCTCTCTCTCTCTCTCTCTCCCTCTCTGTGTGTGTCTCGTTCTCTACGGTTCAGAACATTTGTCAATTATTAATTCACAAAATTACATTTTATCTCCTCACAGATGTATGTCTCTCTATGACAGAACAAACCAAACGACAGAAGTGTACACCCCTCGATCATCATCAGGTTAGCCATGTTATGGCGATGTGTTGTGGTTAATGTTTCTAAATAAAACAATTCTGGCTTTTCGTAGCAAACCAAAGGCCCACCCAAACGCCCAACCACCATCCCATTCTCCACCCCAACCACCCACACACTCACCCACCCATCAGGAATGTAATATCTAAGGGTGGGTTAGTGTTATCTCCATGGCGAGTAGTCCAGTCCATTCTTCATGGGAGAATTATCCTCCCAGGAAAGATGGTTAATATTTAAATCATGAGTTGTTTTTATTACCAATCTACCGTCGACCAATAACATGGCCATCGTGGTGTGACGTAGTTAATACATAATACATGGTCGTATCATTTAGCACATGTATTAATGGGTACTTGGGAAGGGGGGAGGGGTGGATTCTGATACGGTTAATACCGACAACCTGATCAGTATCCGATACTGGTATAGTGGTGTACGACATGGGCCGAATATACAACAACGTGTTTAATCTATACAAAATGTATAACGCTATCAAATTCCCGCTAGGCAGCCACAATAAGCAATAAGTGTTTAACATTCATAATGTAATTAGCACGTCTAAAACGAGGCACAGCCGGAGATAGGTGTGTGTTTTTTAAACGCACACAAACAACACATCGATGAAAATATATTTTCGGCTTACTCCAATAACAAAACGGTAAGCGTTGATGATCACTGTTACTTTTGGTTTTAAGTACAAATTTTGTGCACATCGTAATGACCTTTGTGTCCTCTTCTGTCATAGTTTACATCAGTCTGTTATCATCAGATATATTGATGATCTGATAATTATCATCATTATAAATAACAAAAATAAATTGACTGGTTAGACAGTCGTGGTCTGGTGAGAGAATGGTTGATCAACTGGAGACAGACAGACAGACAGACAGACAGACAGACAGACAGACAGACAGGCAGGCAGGCAGACAGACAGACAGACTAAAAACGGAAAGACCTGCATGTAGACAGATGAAAGAAAAACAAGTGAGTAAGTAAAGGGGTGAAAGAAAGACACGTAGCGTAGTATATGACAAAAGGACAGATTAACAAAGGGGACAGGCGGGACAGACAAACATAAAGGTTTGCAAAAAGAGAGAGGAGCAGCCTAGAATATGGAAAACGTGTATAGTAATTATATTAGCAGAAATATAACAAATGTATATACGTAATAAAACAAGGTGAAATTTCTATGACTGAAGTGACCCTGTAATCGTGTACTTTGTATCATTGCTTCAGAAAAAAACCACAACGATTGATCTGTAGAAATCAGAGTTACGCTCTCGGTTTAGATATTTAAACCTGTTTAAACGTGTTTAGCATTGATTTTTTAAAGGTAAATAATAATAATAATAATAAATTATTATTATTATAAGTAGTAGTAATATATGCAGCGCTACTAGTAAAAGAAATAGTAGAAGTATTGTATTATATGTAGTAGTAGTAGTAGTAGTAGTAGTAGTAGTAGTAATGTTCATGCGGGTTGCCATGTAGTATTGTAGGTCAAATTGTAAGAACATTATATAAAATGACGATACCAGGATGATATGATAATACCGAGAAGATGGCTCCAGGAGGCCATCACTAACATACAGACAATAATTATGATCTGATGATGATGATAACTCGACGTCAGTGACGCTAACATGCATCCTGTTTTTATTGCAGCAAAAGGCCGGAGGCGGGATTAAAAGTTGACCTCCCCATGAATCGCCCACATCGAGTCTGGCTTCACGAGAGAGAGAGAGAGAGAGAGAGAGAGAGAGAGAGAGAGAGAGAGAGAGAGAGCAGACCCCGATCACGTGATACGGTATAAAGTACAGAACAAGCCTGATTGACATCCAATTATCGGCTGTTATCATAACTGATACTGCAGTTATAGGAAAATCATACACTGTATCTAATAGTTATATCATTTGTTATTGTCTGTGTGTGTGGGTGTGTGGGGGGGGTATGTGACTTAGGTATACGCACACATTTATCAATATGTGGAGGTATGGAACATTTTATTTTTAGATTAATGTATGTATAGTTGTATTTAGATTTATGGAGGTAGGTTTCGAAAGATGTTTAGATATGTTGATGCTCTGTGCCTGTTGCCTCTTACTATGTACCCTAAAACACACACACACACACTCACACACACACACACACACACACACACACACAGCAAATAAAAACATATATATATATATATATATATATATATATATATACGCAGGCACGTACGCACATACGCGCGCGCACACACCTTTTACTTTCAAGCCGATATACGATATACATAAAAGAGAGAAAAAGAGCCAATCCTTCAAATAATATATATATATATATATATATATATATATATATATATATATATATATATATATATATATATATAATCGTGATGTCGTCCAGGTGACATTATATTTTCTGTCAACGTCTAACATGTCACACAATTAGCTGACAGATCGTGTACAACAACCAACATAATTAGACACGTGACTTTAATTATGTCAACATATTGACATCCTGTATGCCAAACAAAAACTTTCCACTTCATTACCTATAGACCGATCAATAACCAATAATAGATAGCTATTGATATGTCCGTCTTTGATATGTTTACTAACAGAAATGTCCAATAAATGCGTCTTTATTTCGCGAGTTATATGTCAGTCAATTGCAGAAAATTGCAGAATTGGTCACATTTTTATTTCGTTTGTATAACACGTTTTGTTAATAAACAATTAGATATAAATAACAATATGAATAACAAGAAAACGTCGTGTTGTATAACTGATCGTTATTTATGTCCAACAGCAAACTGTATCGATGAGCTAAACGATAATTGTGGTACTCTAGCTTGGAGTAAACTCCACAACATCGTGGTACTCTAGCTTGGAGTAAACTCCACAACATCGTGGTACTCTAGCTTGGAATAAACTCCACAACATCGTGGTACTCTAGCTTGGAATAAACTCCACAACATCGTGGTACTCTAGCTTGGAATAAACTCCACAACATCGTGGTACTCTAGCTTGGAATAAACTCCACAACATCGTGGTACTCTAGCTTGGAATAAACTCCACAACATCGTGGTACTCTAGCTTGGAATAAACTCCACAACATCGTGGTACTCTAGCTTGGAGTAAACTCCACAACATCGTGGTACTCTAGCTTGGAGTAAACTCCACAACATCGTGGTACTCTAGCTTGGAATAAACTCCACAACATCGTGGTACTCTAGCTTGGAGTAAACTCCACAACATCGTGGTACTCTAGCTTGGAGTAAACTCCACAACATCGTGGTACTCTAGCTTGGAATAAACTCCACAACATCGTGGTACTCTAGCTTGGAGTAAACTCCACAACATCGTGGTACTCTAGCTGGGAGTAAACTCCACAACATCGTGGTACTCTAGCTTGGGGTAAACTCCACAACATCGTGTTACTCTAGCTTGGAGTAAACTCCACAACATCGTGTTACTCTAGCTGGGAGTAAACTCCACAACATCGTGTTACTCTAGCTTGGAGTAAACTCCACAACATCGTGTTGCTCTAGCTGGGAGTAAACTCCACAACATCGTGGTACTCTAGTTGGGAGTAAACTCCACAACATCGTGTTACTCTAGCTGGGAGTAAACTCCACAACATCGTGGTACTCTAGCTGGGAGTAAACTCCACAACATCGTGGTACTCTAGCTTGGAGTAAACTCCACAACATCGTGGTACTCTACAGCGAGGTAAACGACCGATCATAACTAATCAATCGATCGATCACGGAAGTGGGCGGAACTTACTCTCACTGGATCAGGAAGCATTCTGGATCGTTTTCGGTTTACTTCAGTATTATTACTCAATTTGCTCCATAGGTTAATGAAGGGACCCTTCCAGATCTGGAAGGTACTGTTACTTGATCGAGTCTTCTGGATCAAATCAAACCAATTCCAGGACAGTAAATGACAGATACGGGACAAGAAAAAGATGATGACTGATTAAGATGATGATGATGATGATTGATGTTTTACGGCCACTTTTGTGCGCATGGTAGGCTAAATGGGCTGAGCGACCTCCAAAGGTAATGAAGCGAAGTCAAAGATGAAACACTTTCAGATATGGCCACGCCTAGATTCGAACTCAGGTGGTAGCGATCTGTGATCCAATGAGCTACCAGTTAAACCACGGAAGCGGTCAGGTAGATCATCAGATGTAAGGCACCGTATCAAGCGGTAGTCTTAATGAACGCAATGCGTTAGTGGGCTGTCTCAGAAAGACTGAGACAACTTGAGGATGTTATCAAGGGGAACATGAATACTTTATGCGTAGGATGGTGATCGTGGGAAGGGCGGTTCTATCTCTACCGGATGGGACGGGTAGCTTGGTTGTATAACGGGGGGAAGGTCGGCCACTCGGTGTTCGAGATGAGTGACCTTCAGCACGAGATAGATAGAAAGTTTATTAAATACGCAACACAACAGGGTCCCGGCCCGTATTTGGGATAAACAATCCCTGGTTATTGACTGGAAAGGGCCTGGTATAGCGAGCCCAACAAACGGGTCAGGACCTCGCAATTTATGAACCGAACTGGCATTCGTATAGAACCGACCTTCGCATACAGCCCGGTACACATGAAGGGCAATAGGTACACGTGAAGGGCAATAGGTGACGCGGCTTGGACAGTTCTGCCACCGGACATTTATTACGATACCCCCCCTCCGCCCCAACAAAATGGCAGTCAGCTCCACGGATGATCCAGACATCGGTCTCCGGATCGCACAACAAGTAATACGCCGACAGAGATAGCAGGTTTACTTACCACTCGGTCTAAGTTTATTTCCGTGTCTCATCGCGGTCAATGACCCAACACAGAGAAGAAGGACGCAGAACAGCTGGAGTACAGCGATATGCGAAGTAGGCGGCGAAGACATGCTGCACTCCGTGCGACCTTCTCCGGTCGTGAAGGTCGAACTGGCGGACTTCTTCTTCCCGTGCGGCTGGACAGCGAAGGTCCGAGGTAGCCGGACGCCGCGCGGACACTATCGTACTGAGCGGTGGCCAGTGACCGCCAGGTGGTGCTCCTAGATGACGCTACGTCATCGTAATGACTTCCCTTAAGACACGACGGCGACGGCGGCATCAAAGGGTCCGAGCAACAACAACAACAGCCGCAACAGCAACATTAACAACAACAGCAACACAACAACGACCAGACGGGCCCGACACCAGGAGACGGTGACTGTAGTTAACAAACTATTGGCCGAGTCGCCTATCAGAAGACCGAGGCTGCCATCTCTAAATGGCAACAGACAACACACGTAGAGATGTCTGTCTTATTAACTCCTTTAGTCAGATGGACGCAGCCAAACACACACGCACACGCACGCACGCGTGCGTGCGTGCACAAACACAAGCACACCGGCACTCGTACAACCATCACCTCGACGATCCACCTTCAGAGTTGACCACCGACTCGATCACTCCGGTGAGTCTTAAATAGTCGAGTTTTCAGACGAACGTAACCATCATGGCCTCGTTTACGCCATAATCCCGACGGTAGGGGATGGATGAATGAATGATTGGGTGGAGAAAGAGGGGGGGGGGAGGTGAATGGCAGTTATATCGGAGGGTAAACACCGCCGTACTATAAACTATAACACCATCCATACGAACCGACCGTCACGGTGTCGGCCGGTCACGTGATCCTCGGTGAACTGATCCCGGCGCCACCACCAGAAAGCGACCATCGGGGTCAACCTTCGTCCGACTTGCTACAGAATTATCCGGGAACGGAACCGACAAACGCTCGTAATGTCTCCCGATGACGACGACAACAAACGATGTACCATTCGTCGGCGGCTAACATGCCTACTCCGGTCGACGCTGGAATCCTTGGAAAATCCAGAAGAGAAGCCCGCGTCCTCCGCCGAATGCTAAGACGGATTAATAGTCGGCTAGCTGACTGTTTGGTCCCCTCCTGCCTCCTGCCGAGGATGAGGAGGAAGAGGTGCGAGCGTCTTCGATTTCGACGAAGAGCGAATCCCCCGAAATGCGATCGCGAAGTCGACCCTATGACGTCGGCCGACCGACGTCGTACGTTCTGGTTAGCGTCGACGACGTGCTACTGACTCCAATAACGACGCCAATATTAATACAATCCATACTCTACGACGGCAAGTCGTCGTCGGTTGGCTCCGATCGACGTCGAACGAAACGAACGAAGAACTGCCGTTACCTCTGCGAGTAGTCGAAAAAGATGAGCCCCAACGACTATCTCTCTCTATCTATCTATCTATCTATCTATCTATCTATATATATATATATATATATATATATATATATATATATATATCTCAACTTACTGTATACCGTATTTCCACTCCCGGTATACTAGATTAGAGGAGGTGTTGTTGTTGTTGTTGTTGTTAAAGAACGACGAGTTCTCTGTCGGTGAGAATCCGTTTCTTTCGATTGTCGACGCCAAAACGCGATGTATAGATTCCAACTTTACTGTCAGCCGATAGTCAGGGATCAATGCGTCTAGTAATCCCGTCAGAAAGGACCGCTTGCCACCACCACCACCATCCTCATCATCCTCATCAGTATCATCATCGTCATCATCACGACCACCGAGCCACGACCATCAACAACCAACGACAACGACCGACCGATCTGACTGGTGGCTAGGTACTAGGAAGGTTTGACTTCCAAACTGCGATATAGACTGAGCCCTCGTCCTCGTTGATAACTGCCCCACTGCTCCAAGACTGGCTGTTGTTGTTGTTGTTGTTGATGTTGTTGATCCTAACTGTGACATCCAGTTAGTCTATCTCTCTCTCTCTCTCTCTCTCTCTCTCTGTCTCTCTCTCCCTGTGTGTGAGTGTCTGTGTGTGTCTGTCTGTGGGTGTGTCTGTCCGCGTGTGGTAGGTATCTAGAGGATTTAGAGAAGACTGCTAACAGCCCAGAGGCTCGGACGATTGAAGCGTGCGAGCGAGCGAGCGAGCGAGCGAGCAACAAACGCCAACAGAACTATCTATAGGTGTCCCTGATTAATTATATCCCACAAACGCCGACACATGTCACCCGGTCAAACATCCGCCGATAGCCTCAATATCGCTAACGATGGGACCAAGTAGAGAACACGGTGCCATACTCCTCCTAACACCAGACCACGGTCACCAGCACCACCGTCACAACCAGCACCATCATCAACAACGGATACGTTAAACAGTCGGGCTGTCTTCTTCTCGATGGACAAAAGCCAACAAACTAGGCTGTTGCTGCCATTGGCCAACTAGTGGTACCATACCATCAGCTCCGACTGGGCCCACTACCGGCAGTACGCAGACACAGTCGCACACTGGCACTCACACACACTCGCACGGACACACGGACACACACACACACACACGGCCACTAGCCACTGACACATACCTCACGAGGACACGCGAGCCCACGCCCCATTCTCGCCAGTCTGGCCTCGTCATGACTCCCCAGCCCCCATTTAGTGGACACCATAAACCGAGTTACGCATAACCCAGACGAGGTCGAATGGGTCGTGTACGAGTAGACTGGATCCGGTCTAGCGTGTAGACCGACCCACATATCAAACATCCCCGACGACCACCTGGCTATTAGATAAAAGAATTCGAAATCTCGGCTGGCTTTAGGGTATCTGTTGATTCCGGAGAGGACTGGTTTTAGTATATAAAATTATACCCCCCCCCTAAAATAAAGCGCAGCTGGTGATGTTATGGTACAATGATAATTCCAGACCGTTTAGATGTAGTCTGAAACAATAACAGACACTGCTGGTTTGGTACTAAATGAAGCTGGTCGGTGCTCTTAGACTAAAAACGAATACCAGACCAGCTGTGTTTAGGGGATCTTAACACCAGCTAGGTTTACGGGATCTTAACACCAGCTGGGTTGGTGGAATCTAAGCACCTGCTGGGTTTATGGGATCTTAACACCAGCTGGGTTTATGGGATCTTAACACCAGCTGGGTTTATGGGATCTTAACACCAGCTGGGTTTATGGGATCTTAACATCAGCTGGGTTTGTGGGATTTTAACACCAGCTGCGTTTATGGAATCTAATTGTCAACTACGTTTATGGAATCTAATCACCGGCTGCGTTTATGGAGTCTAAATGCCAGCTGGGTTTATGGACTATAATCTATCTAACTGATAGCGGGGTTGATCACTTGGTTCAAATCCGGGCCTATTTAAGCCTGGAGGATGTTTCATCCTTTTGTTCAGCTTATTACTGTCGACGGCATTCAATTTTCACGTTTTGATTCGTCATGGGACTAGCCTCAAAGATCCTCTATAAGAGTGGAAGGTTGGACTCAGACGTCACACACACACTCACACACGGACGCACACACACACACACACCACTCACACACAGACAACTCTTGACATACGTATACTTTTATGGTGATCACCGAACGCAAGATAGCTGGACTAATGGGAAATTATGGTATTGCAGATATACCGCGTATGACATTGATCGACTGGTGTGTGTGTGTGTGTGTGTGTAGTATGTGTGTTTGTTTAAAAGAAGTTGTATCTGTGATTAGCAGACAGTGTGTAAAATGAGAGTTACTGAAAGATTCATCAGGTATATCCATTCAGTATATCCATTCAGTACTCAATAACCCGAGATATTCCGGACATTAAACATGTCTTCGTCAGAAAATATGACAAAGTCATAAATCCCATCATAATAGCCTTAACACACACACACACACACACACACACACACACACACACACAGTTGTTATGACTGTATCTAACAGCTGTTGAACTATAGTTTTGGTACAGCCTGTAGGGGTTTATGGTTACAGTACGTAAATAAGAAAGGGTGTGGGGATGTCATATGATGGTAGGGAATGTGATGTATTGGTGGAGAATGTGAGATACTGGTAGAGCATGTAGTATTCTGATGGGGAATGTGGTGTATTGGTGGAGAATGTGAGATACTGGCAGAGCATGTGGTATTCTGGTGGGGAATGTGGTGTATTGGTGGAGAATGTGAGATACTGGTAGAGCATGTGGTATTCTGGTGGGGAATGTGGTGTATTGGTGGAGAATGTGACATACTGGTACGGCATGTGGTATTCTGGTGGGGAATGTGGTGTATTGGTGGAGAATGTGACATACTGGTGGGGCATGTAGTATTCTGGTGGGGAATGTGGTGTATTGGTGGAGAATGTGAGATACTGGTAGAGCATGTGGTATTCTGGTGGGGAATGTGGTGTATTGGTGGAGAATGTGAGATACTGGTAGAGTATGTAGTATTCTGGTGGGGAATGTGGTGTATTGGTGGAGAATGTGACATACTGGTAGGGCATGTGGTATTCTGGTGGGGAATGTGGTGTATTGGTGGAGAATGTGACATACTGGTAGGGCATGTGGTATTCTGGTGGGGAATGTGGTGTATTGGTGGAGAATGTGAGATACTGGTAGGGCATGTGGTATACTGGTGGGGAATGTGGTGTATTGGTAGAGAATGTGACATACTAGTAGGGCATGTGGTACACAGGTAGGGAATGTGGGGTACTGGTGGGACATGTGGAGTAGAGGAGTGATGATCGAGTATGACAATTACTGATCCGTAGTATTCTGGTGGGGGTCGTCCCTAGGTGTCGGTATGTGAGACTGATCCGTGAATGTGAGGATTCTGATATAAATATGTCTGTGGTGCAGGAATTGGGACGTGTAGGGATGAAGAAAGGTGCATATGTTTTACTTTAACATCACAACAGAAGGATTGTAGTTGGAAAATATGAGAATGGGGGGATCAGGGGGTGTAGGTCAATATGTCTGAAGTCACTGATGTCTGGAGCCACTGATGTGTGGAGCCAATGATATGTGGAGCCACTGATGTGCGGAGCCAACGATGCGTTATATCATCATTTATAATGAGAGATTGGTAAAAAGAATTGTCCTCTCTACAGTGCGTGTGTGTGTGTGTGTGTGTGTTTGTGTGTGTGTGTGTGTGTCTATAAGATTGATCTATTACCTTAGCACAATGTAATCAGTATACATTATTTGGCCAACTATACGGTATATCCCCAGGAGTGACGACACGGCTAAACCCTGACAACCCCCCCCCCACCCCACCCAGTCACAGACAATATAATCAGAGAATATATTATAGTTGGAGCTAAGTAAAGACTGACAACGTTCAGAGATGTTGATGTCGAGTATAATACAGGAATTATATCATCAATAATTTGGCTAAAGTAAAGCTAATGTGTGTAACAAGTAAAAATGATTAATAGACCTGCCGGACTAGGTTCTGATAATATAGAAGGTGGGGGAGTTGTGTGGGTTGGGGTGGGGGGGGGGTGAGTGAATGTGTGTGTTATGTGTGCATTAGCGTGGTCTGATAAGATTGTTAAGATTTCTGATAATTCATCAGGGATATGTACGCTATGTGGTCATATTAATACAGGTACATAACTTTTCACATAGTTAGTGAACCAAGCAGTAACGCGCCCAGGCACGCACGCATGCATGCACGCACTCACGCACGCAGACAGACTCTCGCACAAACGCACGTGTGCACGCAGAGAGAGGGGGAAGGAGTGATCTTCCAGCATTTATAATCTATTTACATATTATTAAGAAAAGATGAATAATTAAATAATTAAATTTTTATCCTCACATCACAGGTGACATCGGTAAATACAGACAGATATATCTGAGCTCATCCTCACATCACAGGTGACATCGGTAAATACAGACAGATATATATTTGACCTTATCCTCACATCACAGATGACATCGATAAATACAGATAGATATATATCATCCTCACACTGTAGATAACATCGATTAGATTAAACATCACATTAGATATTTCGCCAATTGGAGTAAACCCCACATCATGAATAATGTCAATTGAAGTAAACCTCATATGAGAGATAACATTACTTGGAGTAATGTTAACCCATCGTGACTATTCTAAGAACTTACCATCAAGACCAGGATTACCACAAACCTATACAGTGAAACACTGTTACCAACTCCCGTTGAGTATTCTGTTTAAGTTGTCATAATATACACTGATAAGACACAATCTTTTCTAAATTGTTATCTTTTTAAGGCGGCGTGCCCACCATTAACTACGTGGACTATCAACGTGGGAAGATGACAGCTTCGAACTCCCGTCCTGTCGCATTTTAGTCTGTTACTCTACCAACACTGGCTAAAGCGGTCACATCTATTTGTCAGCTAAGGACACATCAATAGTAAGGAAATCACCCCCCCCCCACCCTCTGTAACACAAACGTTACATACGGTCAATGATGAAGTGATAGATATGTCACAGACATCAAAGAAACATCCTGTATTCTAAGGATGTTGACTTGTTGTGGATGTTGACTTGTTACGGATATTGACTTGTTATGGATGTTGACTTGTTATGGATGTTGACTTGTTACGGATGTTGACTTGTTACGGATATTGACTTGTATACGGATGATTGACTTTGTTAACGGATGTTGACTTGTTACGGATATTGACTTGTTATGGATGTTGACTTG
>JAODUP010000183.1:375000-432500 GCA_025642065.1 Paralvinella palmiformis
TATCCCTATTTCTAGCATCCCCTTTTCGACCTATCCAATGTCACCATCATCAAACCCGCATCAAAGCCGCATCGCAATTATGACATAGCATCAGACACATATAACTGTCAGCATCAATAGCTAAAGACTAAACAATATAGTACAGTCGTAAAAAACTCCGACAGGTGGCGGGTTATACTGTCTCCAAACATACACATCCTAGTCCCGCTCTCCCCCACCTTCCCTTTCCCCCCACTCTCCCTAACAACCCGTCATTGGTCCAGTACTTGTCGTCCTTCACACAGGAAACACTTCACTATAGGAATCACTCGTGCCATAAAAGGCGCTCCGTGTGTCATTACTATGATAAAGAATTACAGTAACGTTTGTATAGTCCGACCAATCGAGCGAGCCCCTTCTTTTGACCGGATTAAACAAGCGGTCGGATTAGACGAATAGCCGAGTAGGTGATGCGAATTGATGGCGGCATCAGGCGGACGCAGAAGCTAGGCGATCGCTTAAACAGGGTGTCGGATGAGCCGGGTCGCCGTGCGTGTACACGTACTGGCGCCATTGTTCTTCTACCGAGCGGCAGGTGCTAAAATATACTCGAGACGTATCCGTCCTCTCCACGAACAACAGAAGTGCGTTCGTCTTGTAAACAATTCACACACACACTCCACGCGTAAAGCGACAATGATGACTTCCATCGAGTCGGAAAGGTCAAAAACGCACCGAGAAAGCCTATAAGCAGAAGAAATGGGACGCGGGGCCGCCGAATGCCATACCGCGTCCGTTTCTCTCGGTTCGAGAATCCGATCCGCGAGGACGCTTCGCCGAATAGCGAATGCATTAATTTACAATGGCCTCTCACTGGCACGATAATGGTGACAGCCGTTTGACAGGAGCGTTCCGGAAGTCTGCTAAAATAATGGAATCGGCGGCAAGATTTGACATCGGGGCGTATTACTTAACGCGTAATGGCTTCCAGAAATGGCAGCCGCCGCCAGGATGTCACGGGAGACGTGCCGGCGCGTCTCTTAATACGATGACATCCGGGCAGTTGGTGGGCTGTACGCCAGAGAGAGAGAGAGAGAGAAATACGTAACGCCGACCGCGGAATTCATCTAAATGCTGATAGCTGCGCTAATAAGCGCAAAGAGCCGGAATTGTTAAAAAAATAGCTCATCCGAGATATGATTTCTAGCTGGTGGCGGCCGAGTCGGTAAGGCGGTTCGCTGAAACGGCGAAGTATACGAGTATGTAGCCAGCTGGTGCTATTCGCAGTTTAATTATATCTTTAGTGATGTGTCGAGTTTTAAACTGACTTCAAATATGTCGTTATTAATTTAACAGGTTTTTGGCTTCGTATTAAGCGCGTTCAGACTCATGTCTAGACAACAGACATCGCTATATAAATGGCGTATGTCATCATCATCATCATCATCATCATCATCATCATCATCGTCGTCGTCATTACTATCATCATCTATGGAAGAATTGGTCGGTGCGAATAACACAGTCGGTGTAGCCTCTATGTTGGCAGTCTGACGTCACACCAAGCAAATAAAGTTAAAGTACCCCCCCCAAAAAAAAGAGAGTAGAAAAGCTTCAACCAGCAACTATCAGATCAGACACAGTGTACAAAATATGATTATATCATCGTATAGTCAGTCACCAATGACTGATGTCATCTTATAGACTGAATGCCATATATATATATATATATATATATATATATATATATATATGGATTAAAGAATATCAACCAAAAACATAAACGGTGAATATTGAATTATATATTTACGTCGTCTACGTAATACTAGAGGACAATTGTTGTCCTCGTCTTTATTACAATGCCTGATAGTCCGCGGGCAATGACTAAAATAATAAAATATGCTTCCCGAGCTTAAACAAAAATGACAATTAATGGATTATAAAGAATTGAGATAATAGATTTAGCAATATTATATCTAAAGTTTCTATTTCTACCGTTATTTAACGCTAGAGACGAAATAACTGGTATACGAATGCCGGCTTCTGACGCAATCATTCGTTTTCGTATAAATCTCGTTTATTCCATATTGTATTTCGTATTGTATTTCGTATTCCATATTGTATTTCTTATTCGTAAGTTAAGAAAGAATGGCATCGGTTCCAAACAGTTGCTGAAATAGCAACAATGGTATGTCACGACTAATGCCTACGTCGGCGAACCGACATGACAGCCCTAAGCCCCCCCCCTTCCCCCCACCCAACACCATCTGACCTCGATATATTTGATGGTGACTTTGACACATCTGAAGGTGAAATTGGCCGTTTACTAGTAGAAATGAGCCGTTACATCAGCGATTTATATCGTTCGAAACGCATCCATCATCCTATGACGCCACTGCTCCTGCTTCACTCATCAAAAACAACAACAACGACAACAACCACAACAATAACGACAACAACGAAATCAAGTGCCTCCCGCCAGCCATAAATTGTCTCTTCTCGTTTCCACAAAAGAAACCCGAGGAGCACGATCGGGTTATTGCCGAACGGCAATTGTTACGAGACAACAAACTGGCCGTAAGTATCTCACTTCATTCGAACAATGGCCCCCAAAATAACTTAATTCTCGACCACCGAGCCGTCCAACTCGTGGACGGTAACCGGAGAGAGAGAGAGGGGGGGGGTGCGGTTGGCGGCAAGTCGGGACGGGACTCGGGCCGTACGAGGCCAGATTATGCTCGCCGACATCCGTAATGGCTCCGGACCGAGCCGCCGTCCCTCGCCGGCAGCCAGGATTCTATTGTCTACCGAACGACGGTCGCATACGGCCCGAATCGGTTAGTACCTTTGCCAGTTTGCGCGGTAGGAAAGCGGCGAGGGCAAGGAATTGTCATCATTCGCCACGACGCCGAATCGTACCACGTCTTTCGTCTACAGCATTGAGCTATCAGAGAGAGGGAGAGAGGGGGAGGACGGGGAGAGATGGGAGGGTGGGTTATGTCGACCAGTGGGAGCTATGACAATAGCCCTTTATAAGGAGAGGATTTCTCCCGTTTTTACCGCCCTCTGTGTTGGTTATTGGCTGCTCGGGGCCGTCAAGACTGGCTTTATTTCACTGACGGGAGATTTACTAAGGTAATCAACGTTCTATTATTAGTGCTCATGTTATATAATGGTGTGTTGAAAGTGGCTAAAGGGAAATATGGCTGGGATTGTGGCATAATGGAATCAAGTGGAATACTCCCTCTCTCTTTCTCTCTCTGTGTGTGTGTGTGTGTAATTTAGGTACATGTAATTGAGTCAATGAGTGTTTGTTTACAACTAGAGCTGGACGCATTTAAGACATATACTTAAGACGATGTTCTTTGGGAAAATGAGAAACCAACAAAAAACAGAATCAGGCACGTTCGTGTCGAACAAATCTCGGATGACATTAATAATACGCCAAGAAATCTTAAAGATTCCCTCCATAGCTACAGGTTGTTGCAGAATCCCAATCCGGCAAGCAACAAGTGGCCATTCTCGACGTAGGTAATGGAGTACATCCTATACACAAAAATCCGCGCATGCGCAAAAACAGCCTAATCCCAAACAAGACACGTAAGCTTCTAACGGACATCCAGATCGAAGGAAACGAGAGAAGGAAATGACTTCATCGTGTCTGGCCGTGTCTTCCAAAAGAGATTCGTACCAATTAAAGGAAAAAAAAATACCGGGTGAGTTCCTCGATTGGTCACACGCCAAATCTCCGAACGAGCCTCTTTACGGCATCGAATAACTGACGCCGGAAGCTCTCTCCGCAAATACTATCCACCGATAGTCATGTGATAGGTCACGTGGTCGTCATGTGACCATAAGGAAAACAAAAGAGAGAAGTGGCTGGGTTTCTGCTGTGTGTGTGTGTGTGTATGGCCCGACGGTCGTAGCACGCGACCCGGTGATGGTCGACGGGTCGTAGAGGAAGACTCTATACGGAGTTGTGATCCCGGAGCTAATATCCAGATTGCATGCGGAGACGGATCAACGAGAAAACAAGATAATGAAGAAAAACTTCACAATAGAATTAGAGCGAGGATCGGGCGTCACGAGCAACGAAATGGTCTTTATGGGGACAACGTACTAACCGACTTAATGGTGTGGAATATAAAATGGTGAGAAATTAATAACAAATAGATTCTTTGGAAGTGCAGGTTTGTTGTTGTTGGTGGTGGTGGTGGGTTTGGGGGGAAGGGGGCTGTGAAGGAGACATCCGGGTTATGGACTGAGTTGGGAAGGTGGGGGGGGGGGGAGGGAATCAGTGTAATTTTCGTGTATCTGGAGGACCAAGATATTACTGATTCTGCTAAAAGTGCCGCGGTGGTCGATGTTGAACAGTCAATTAATTATCTCCGCCAGCGTGCCACTAGAATAAATTAAGATACACGCACATAGAGAGGGAGATTAACGGATGGATGGACTGATAGGTGGGTGGATGAAAGAGTTTGAGGGATGGGTAGGTGGGTTTTTATGAGTGGGTGGGTGCATGGATGCGTTGATGGATGGATGGATGCGTGAGGTGATTGATGGATTCGGAAGGATTGATAGATGGATGGATGGGTGAATGGATAGTGTGGTGAACCGATAGCGAGATAACTTTAAACCAGTATAATTAGATAACAAAAACAATAAACAGACAAATGGAGAGAAACATGACAGACAGATAGACAGACTGTGAGATATTCCAATAGATTATCACCTTGACCTAGCAACTTCTCTCAGACAAGTCGAAATATCTCTAGAGTAAACTCCAGCCGCGAATAACAAAGCTCTCGATATGGAAATGACGCCATTGTTGCGAGGCTAGCCCATCTCCATATAGGGGGCGCTGCTGCGCCGACGAACCTGCACCAAAACGAGGCAGACGGAAGAAGAAGAAAAAATGGCCGATTATCATAGATCAATGCCCGGAGAGAGAGAGAGAGAGAGAGAGAGAGCACCGTCTAGCGGACGACGAAGTCAAGTGAATGGCTACACACGATTTGGCGACTCATAAAAGTCGAAGTACTCCAGGCGGCGAGTTTCTTTAGAGTTAGCACGGAGAGTACCAGCCCGGGGACGTAAGACCATGAGATAAAACCTAGCTTGTGGGAGTACTAACTGGAGGTGGGGGTAATGTCAGCTGGTCCTATTAAACCGGTGGTCTGTTGGGGTAGGCTCGATGCTGCATACCCAAAAGGGGGGGGGGCGTTTTTATAGTCAGTGAGCGATTGCGTTATTTAGACTCAGTGCCATTCACACCTGGGACAAATGGCAGACGGCTGACTCCTGAGAGAAATGCGATAATTTTCGTGATGAATGAACTATTCCACAAACGGAGACAATGGAACCAACTCGCAGTGGTCTTTTATAATGGATTCTGTGTTAAGATCGATGGTCACGAGGACACGATTTGTTATTATAAAACAATGCTATTGTCATCGACCACTTTATGTCACAACAAAGAAGTGATCCTGATAGTCATGGCGTCTTTACCCATCCCCCCACTCTCCCAGCCGTGTTATAGATGGATTATCCACTTAGATTATGGTTGTTAGTATAATATATATATATATATATATATATATATATATATATATATATATATATATAATTTATAGTCTGACGATGTATTCGTTGGTAAATGAGGAACGTTTTGTGTTTAGTTTACCGGATGACCATGGTAACCGTTTATAGATGCCAAAGGCTAAAGGTCTGTTCAGATCGTGGACGATGGTGAGCAGCAGGTGAATGATCCTGAAGACGTTGATGGGACTGATGATAGCAACAGTCTCTCTCTCTCTCTCTCTCTCTCTCTCTCTCTATATATATATATATATATATATATATATATATGCGTGTGTGTATGTGTGTGCGTGCGTGTGTATGTGTATATGTGTGTGTGCTTGTGATGTTTGTTTGTCTGTGACATATATGTCTATCTGTGCATTCTGTCTATATATGTATGTATCTGTCTGGGTCATCTGCCTGTATGTGCCGCATGTCTGTCTATCTGCCTGTCAGCCTGCTTATCTGTCTGTTTATCTGTTTCTCTCTACCCGTTTGCCTGGTTTCCTGTCTGTCTGCTTGCCTGTCTGCCTGTCTCTCTCTAGTCCCCGTTTGTTACCAGCTAATTTATCCAAATGCCATCACACCTTCTAACACTCGACGTTAGTGTTCGAGAAACCATTTTCCCAGTTTAATCTATCTCTAGTCGCGGGAAACTAGACGTCGGCGTAAAGCTCCACCGCCACCCCACCCCCTAACAATCTACCATTAGCACCACCGAGAACCACCTTGAGCACCACCCGAGAACCACCCTGAGCACCACCATCAGCGCCACGATCAGCAGACACTACGTGTTAAAATCACAGAGATTTGCTCTCATTTGTAATCCCGAAGGATGTCTAAATCAAATCAGGACCAGCCTCTCGGCGGCGTACCCCGGTCAGCCCCGGATCCCGGGTGTGGGGGAGGGTAGAAAGGCTCCCCCACCCTCGACATACCCGACAGACGAGTAAACCATGATAGTATTTGGCAAATAGACAAATCTCATTAAACATAGCCGCCACCAGAGGGCCAGACATCTCTATCTGGATATCTGGATTACAGGGACAGGCGGAATCTGGATAGAAAACTGTCGGCGCCATATGTCTTATTGTTAATGGGGTTTATCCCGGACCGACCGGCGAGGATGTCTTCATCTAACCCGAGTGGCGGATCTGGTCGGCTGTGAGGGTACGTTCTCAGAGAGGAAGATATATATATAAACGAGATGCGAGCCATTCGGAGATAAGTTTACGGACGACACGGGACACATACACACACAACCGACTAGCGGCTAAAGACACCCCGCATCCTAGGACGGGGAGGGGGGCGGACACAAAGCCAAAGAGCGGCTAAAGACACCCCGCGTCCTAGGACGGGGGGGGGGGTCGGGACACATATACACACACAGCCAACGAGCGGCTAAAGACACCCCACACCTCCTAGGACACTTTAGGACAGAGTGTCTCTTAATTTAATCAACATATCTCCTAAGATGGTCACTAGTCGGTGTACCTCAATTGTTGTCTGATTCTCGACGCTCAACTCATCCAATCACCGACGATGACGCTCCGGGTCGACGTGACCCGTCATGTCGTCAGCGACGACGTCGGAGAAGACGTGGGGGGACAGTAATTACCGAGAATTGGAAAGAGGCTCAGAAAGAGAAGCGGCCGTCAAATATCTGATATAGAAATATGTTGCGGGCGGGGGGAGGGTTTGACTAGAAACATAGAAACACGTAGATAAATAGATAGATAGATAATATAGGTAGAAAGCTAGAAAGATGGATAGAGCAGAAATGGTGATGATAAGCTTCCATTAGAGCATGTCCTCGATGACCTTCATGTGCCATCATTCGACTGACGGTTACATACAGCGGTCGAAAGATATGAGATTGTTGTCATGTTAACCAAAGCTAATACCAATCGCCAACATCCTATACACAGCCATTAGCAATATTGGCCGAACACCGACTGGGTGGGTGGGTGATTGGATGATCCACCCAGCCATACACCCAATGACATTCTCTACAACGCTATCGTCCACCCAGTCGAGCACGTCGCGAGATCACGAGATGGTTAAAGGCACGAGAAAGTAATGACAAAAAATTAATTCCCTATCCCTCTCTCCCTCTCTCTCTCTCGTTCCCCCTTCTCTCCTTTTCTCTCTCTTTCATCCCCCCCTCCACTCTCTCTCTCTCGCTCCCTCTCCCCCTCTCCTTCTTCCACCCCCTCTCTCCGAGCCAGAGTCACCCAGCTCAGGTTGCGGGTCGTGTGTCTGTCTTCATGCCATAGGTCAACGCAAACTTTTTTCGGGGTTGTTTTTTCCTCCGCCGCGACGACAACAAGAGGTCGTGACTGAACTCTAATAGCGGCAGCAGCTATTCTACCCGACATCTAGCTCAACAGTAATTGGTGCTGGCCTCGTTCGCTAACATACCGTCTAAACTAAAGACGTACGGTGGCCGGAGTTCCGTGAGAGAATCTTGGGACTATTTCTTTGGCTACCGCCGCCGCCGCCGCCGCCCATGTTCTTCTATGGGATGGTAATGCGCGTCATTTATTTGTTTGCGTTGCCATGCCGATGGCGAAACGCGAAGTGCAATATCAACGTCGGCTGGACTGGGTCGGGGTGGGCTCGGATGGGATGGGCTGGACCGGGCTGTGCTCGGTCGTTTTGGGCCGGGCCGGGCCGGGCCGGGCTGGGTTGGGCTGGGCTGGACCGGGCTGTGATGGCCCGGTATGGTCACTGTGCTATGATTACGGGAGGAGATATTTTCTCTTGTCATTTGGATCTAAGAGCCGTACACAGTTTTTCCATCAGAAAATGTCAGTTTTGTGATGGAATACCGAAAACAATGTCTAGGACTGACGACGTCGTAGCTGGGGCCGACTTTAAAGAGAATTGAAAGTCGTTTGTTACTTTGACAGAATGAACAAGGTTTGATGTATGGTAACAAGTCCTATCTAATTACATCCTTGTTTGAAAGTCTGCACGCTGGTTTCTCCTCGCCTTTAACCAGCTCTTGTTTGTGTGTGTGTGTGTGTGTGTGTGTGTGTGTGTGTGTGTGTGTGTGTGTGTGTGTGTGTGTGTTGATAATAAGATTAATATAATGGAGTGCGAAAAGTGTTTAAGGCAGATATGAGTAATTTTATTGCTTAATGAAATCAAGTGAAATATGCGTGTGCTTGCGTCCATGCACCTGTATATGAAGATTAATATTATGTGCACACACACACACTCTCTCTCTTTGAAGGAAAACACACGCACACACACACACACACAGAGAATCTGTCTTTCACTCCTGATAAAAACCACACCTACTTTCCACACACACACACACACACACACACACACACACACAACACACACACACACACAATGATGACACACCTACCTAAGCGAAGGCACAACGACAAATACATAATTCAGCAAAAAGCCAAGCAGCCGGGCGATAATAGAGTTAGACAACAGTTAGTACTCACGCTTGCATGTTTTACGATCACCATAGTAACCGTAGCCACACTGACAGATGTAACTTCCTATAGTGTTTTGACAAGTGGCCACTGGAGGGCAGTAGTGCTGAGGCGGACTACATTCATCTATATCTGGAAAGAGGTCGAAGGTGAAAGGTTAGAGAGAGAGAGAGAGAGAGAGAGAGGGAAGACGCTAAAAAGGAGGCGATTAGGGCACATCTAGCGACAACGACGTTAACAACAACAACAACAACAATAGTTATAACATCCTCACACCAAACGCTAAATATTGATATTTACACAAACAAACAAACAAACAAACAAACAAACAAACGATGATGATAATACAAACAGTTATTTTAGACTTTTTATACAGACTATCCTAGTCTGACCTAGTACCCTTCTCCCCCCAAATATAGTTAAGTAAGTAACAGACATATTATACATTATAACATGTTATAGAAGATTGTTCAGAAGAACAGATACCTGTCTAACCCCCCCCTTCCGTAGTCCAGACTCCCCATCCCCCCATCCCCAGTCTGTAGTAATTTGGCCTTTATTTCTGTAATACGAGATTCCTGTTAGTTAACGAGGAACACGCAATTAAAAATGACAGACATTGTATAACACTCTGATGGTCTCTACAACAGGCCAGTCTATTGAGCCCTGACAGTCTCTACAACAGGCAAGTCTTTTGAGCCCTGACAGTCTCTATAACGTTCCCGTTTATTGAGCCCTGACCGTCTCTACAACAGGCCAGGCTCTTACAATCTCTATGACATACACGTCTATTGAATCCTGGCAGTCTCTGAAATATGCTAGTCTATTGAGCCCTGACAATCTCTATAAAATGTCAGTCTATTGAGCCTGACAATCTCTGAAATATGCTAGTCCATTGAGCCCTGACAATCTCTATAAAATGTCAGTCTATTGAGCCCTGACAATCTCTGAAATATGCTAGTCTATTGAGCCCTGACAATCTCTATAAAATGTCAGTCTATTGAGCCTCGACAATCTCTGAAATATGCTAGTCTATTGAGCCCTGACAATCTCTATAAAATGTCAGTCTATTGAGCCTCGACAATCTCTGAAATATGCTAGTTTATTGAGCCCTGACAATCTCTATAAAATGTCAGTCTATTGAGCCTCGACAATCTCTGAAATATGCTAGTCTATTGAGCCCTGACAATCTCTATAAAATGCCAGTCTATTGAGCCTCGACAATCTCTGAAATATGCTAGTCTATTGAGCCCTGACAATCTCTATAAAATGCCAGTCTATTGAGCCTCGACAGTCTCTATAATACACACGTCTATTAAGCCCTGACAGTCTCTATAACATGCCCGTCTATTGAGTCCTGACAGTCACATGCCCGTCTGTAGAGAGTCCAGACAGTCTCAATAACAGACCCGTCTATTGAGTCCTGATAGTCTATATAACATGCCCGTCTATAGAGTCCTGACAGTTACATGCCCGTCTATTGAGTCCTGACAGTATATTTTATACTATAGGCGTATATTGAGCCCTGACAAGGTACCCTCCCCTCGGTTATGTTGTCACTGTTAATGCCTTGACAGTGTCTAGTATAACACGCCGTTAGGCATAGGGCCCTGACAGTCTCTACACTAACACTCCCTTAGCTATTGGGTCCTGACAGTCTCTACTCTAGCACGCTGTTAGTTACAGTGCCCTGACAGTCTCTAACTCGCTGTTATCCATGGGGCCCTGAGAGTCTCTAAGACGTTGTTGGCCATAGGGCCCTGACAGTTTCTACTCTAACAGACCACCAGTTACAGGGTCTTGACAGCCAGTTCTCACCCCCAGCTGGCCCCCTCATCGTCTGAGCTACAACGCAATAATGAGTTCTCTTATTGAAATATTCATTGCTCATCTGACCAAAATTATTTCCTCAATTGAACCTCATTCGCTCTGACCCGCCTCTCCCGAATACAGACCAGGCGTTAACTACGATGAGGCGAGTCTGACCCCCCCCCCAAACTTCTGCCCGGCTCCTGGGACAGCTAGTCTGTCAGTCAGTGAGTCAGTGAGTCAGTGAGTCAGTCAGTCAGTCAGGTCAATCAGTCAGTCAGTCAGTCAGTCGGCAGGCAATCCTTCTCGGCGCGTCTACCAAAGAAACGACGCCTCAGTGACATAAACAAAGACGTGATCATAAACGAGACATAAACTCTGGTTAAAATGTTGACCTTGAGGCGATAGACATCTCGAGAATAACGTCCAGGTGAGTGGCGCCACCTGACGTAGATTGACGAACAAACATGGTCGACTCCGGGATAAACGAAGGGACTCTCTCTCAGCTTCATAAATATTGTAACAGTCTCTGGATTTACTGGGGAGATGACACTAATTATACATCTAGTCCGAGACAGTCGAAGGGGAGGGAGGGAAATCTTTTATCTGTCGTTTACTGCTTTCCAAAAACAGATATAGACAAAGATAGAAAGAGAGAAAACGAGAGAGAGAGAGAGAGAGAGAGAGAGAGAGAGAGAGAGAGAGAGAGAGAGAGAGAACGACACACACACACACACACACACACACACACACACACACATATATATATATATATATATATATATATATATATATATAGAGAGAGAGAGAGAGAGAGAGAGAGAGGAGAGAGAGAGAGTAGAAGAGGAGAGAGATAGAGCCAGAGAGAGAGAGAGAGAGAGAGAAGAGAGAGAGAGAGAGGAAAGAGAGTCAATGATAGAGAGAGGCAGAGAGGGAGAAAGAGAGAGAGAGAGAGAGAGAGAGAGAGAGCCAGATATAGAGAGATAGAGGGGAGGAGTAAATCAGACAGTCTGTCAGTATATGGTAACGTTGTTATTATGGCTGGAGGTGTACTTATAACATTACAACAAGCGGGATGTATCCAGGCGACAAAACATAGCCAACAGTATATGACAATTCAAGCTCATTCCATAAGGGGGGAAAACATGTTTTTAATTAAATATATATATATATATATATATATATATATATATATATATATATATATAAGGGGGATATATTGTTTTGGTTGATTTCATAGTAGGAAAAAGAAAAAGTTCTTCCATATTCTGAAAGAGTACATAGCCTGTTACTATTCTTATTCATTCTACTTGTGAACAAAATAATTCTTAATCATCCTATAAACTGAAAAGAATTAAATTTTTGTTTAATGTACAAGCTAAAAGCCCCAGTCCCATATTCTTATACGATGACAAAACCTGGTGCTGGCTCATTCTATAAGAGGATAAAGCCCCGTTTTGGCTCATTCTATGAGATAAGAGAAACTGATTTTAGCTCATTCTATGAAGAGGGAAAAAAATCACTAGCTCATTCCATCAAACAACGTAACAACGAACTGGCTAACTCCGTTAATGTACTGATCAATATGTGCTCAAATACGTCATCAGGGGACTAGAAATATCCCACTTCATCTGGTACCCCCACCCTGACAGAAACCCCTCTCAACTTAACTAAGCACTAAAGACTCCATTTGGGGCACTAAAAAACTGCCCTCACTCATTCTATCGGGGCACTAAAAACCATCCTCATTTATTTTAACGCGGAACAACCATCTCTCGATTTAGCGGAGCAATAAAGACTCGTCATACTTATTGTATCGGAACAAACCAATAACTGGTTCTCTATCAGAATAATAACAAACGCTGTCCTTTCTTATTCGACGAGAGGACAGAGTGATCAAACTAAGGTGAGGAAATGCAAAGTTAGATTAAATCCCTCCAAGACTCGTCCCATACGTCACGCTATCCTTCCTCGGCTCCTTTCGGAAGGAAGTCTAGAATCTATCCATTCTATTCGTCCGTTGATTGTTTTTGTGGCAAATGTCCGCAAAGTATCAGACCGAATATTCTACTCATATTTTCTACTAAACGTTTTGGCAGCAAATCTTTTCCGAGATACTATTCTGACAACAAAAACCAGTCGAACGATTATGATTGGAGGAGGGTCGTTGATCATTTCGGCCAATCAGCATATGGCGTTCATTTACTCCGGTCTAATAGGACAGGTGTACTCCGTTTATAAGACTAGACGTCGGAATGACGGATGATTGGTGTTTTACGGCCACTTTTGTGCACATGTTAAGCTAAACGGGTCGAGCGACCTCCAAAGGTAATGAAGCGAAGTCAGAGATGAAGCACTCTTCGGGTAGGCCCACGCCGAAATTAGAACTCAGGTGGGAGTCATCTGTGCTGCAACGCGCTACCAACTGGACTACGGAGGACTCGGAAAAAATGTGAGTCCCTTTGAGAAAATCGAACAATGGCAGATCTTTTCGCGCGTCAGCCACAGAACGTCGAAGTGGCCTAACCCATATAATACCAGGGTGTTAAACTTCTAAAGAGAACCTTCATAGTACGTCATACGCTGAATCCGGAGTGCCGTAAAAATGGAAGTAAAATACAAGAGGTCTGCAATAAAATGGCCAACACCGGGCAGAAGTCTTACTCCTCCGGGGAGTCGACTTTTGGAAGAATGGCTGGACTATCTTTGGAGAGGCCAGGGATCTGTTATCTCTTGGAATCAAGGGCACCAGGCAAGCTAGAGGAGCATGAAAAATGATGAGAGAGATGTGTCGTTTAGGGGGGTGCAGAAACGGTGGGGGAGTGTTGGAGACCGCGTGAGTGGTTGGGTGGGTGATTTGGATGACCATAGTGGCAATGGGTAAACGTGGGGACAGTGGGCTGAGGGGGGAGCGTCGGTGCGGCTGATAGCGAAAGCAACACCGAACGGTACCAACATCAAAGTATCCGTATGTTGGGTCTTTGTTATTCATTCTCTCTCTCTCTCTCTCTCTCTCTCTCTCTCTGTGTGTGTGTGTGTGAGAGATGGAGAATATGAGGAGTGTATCCCTAACACACACACACACACACACACACACACACACACACACACACACACACACATATATATATATATATATATACGCTCATATTCCTGGAGGTGTTCTAGACCTTTCAGTATTAAGTTGTTACGTTGGCTTTTAGTTCAGTTTGATGGCGGAATATTGCCAACGTGTGATGGCTCAAAGATTGGCCGTCTCTGATTGATAGAAAAGTGACCTCGATTACTGGCCAATAAGATCAGCCGAATAACTGGTTCAGATTAATCTCGCAATACACAGACAGAAACAAAAGTCAGTATGTGTCTGATTAAGTGTTCTTAGGGTCGTCGACGACTAACGTAAGAGGATTAACTGTGGCCATCTGGCAAATATTTCTTCATTTCTTGACAAATGAAGCGAAAGTCGAGAATAAACAAATCACTTAACTTTAGCAATATTACCTAACTGGATGAGAGTTGTCGTTGTAGTGTTATTTAGCGTCAGCTATAGGTCAAACCGTAAACATGGCCCAACACACACACACAAGCACGCACGCACACACACAGACACACACACACACACACACACACACATACAAATACACAATCACACACAAACAAACAAACACAGACAGACAGACAGACAGACAGACAGACAGACAGACAGACAGACAGACAGACAGACAGACAGACAGACAGACACACACACATATACACAGACACACACATACACACACTGGCCCCCTGAAATTACCACATAACCCGTACGCACGCATGCACGCGACACAGACCATTTCTAAAGCGGCGAACCCCAAAAGCAACTAAAAGGCACCGGAGCCGCCATCGATGGCATACACGTATCCCCGTAATGTGTCACACTTAAGGCTCAGCATAACTAAAACATTACACCTCAACACTGGTAACACCCACTTAGCCTCTTCACCATGGTAACGCGGCATAAGAAAATCTATTGTCAGCATAAACTAACTCGGTAGACGAGAACAGAGAGAGAGAGAGAGAGAGAGAGAGAGAGAGAGAGAGAGAGAGAGAAAGAAAGCTCGGAAAGATCGTTAATAAATGACAGTTATTGTTGTCGGAGATGAGAGACACAATCGGAATTCACTCGGCGTAGGGATCGTTCAATAAACAGATCCATGATTGTTTTTATGGGATGATTCGCGGCGATGCGGGGACTGCTGCGGAGCCAACGATACTGGAGTAAATGGAGTGTTGTGGAGCAAACCTCAAGGTGCGGGTTTCGAATCCCCACGTTAGCCAGTGTTTGCGGGATCCCTTCTTCGGCTATAAGTCACAGGTGTGACCAGAGCAGAGATAAAAGAAAGGACACAATCAATCAATCAATCAATCAATCAATCAATCACGTGGATTACTGTATTAACAAATCGTCATTTTGTCGTTTTTGTTTATGGTAGAATAGTTCTTGGACTATTCCATGTCATGAGTCAAACACTGATCCAGAGATTTACTGTCCATCCATGTCCACGGACTGAACGATAGGCCAAGGCTAGGAACCGATCCATGGATAGTCCTTTGACTGGTCCATGAACTGATCTTATACTGACTCGGAGGCTAAATCCAGTGGGCCCTTTCTAGAAAACATATTCCCCCAAAGTCACCGAAATGTACAGAAGTAGTCGAGTGAGTAGAGTGGTGTACTATAACGCAACAGGACGTGCGTTCGTGTCTTCCCGCTTTGCGCTGACAGTGCTCGAAGGCCAACAACAAACAAACAAACAAACATGGAAAAGATGGAAAAGAGGAAAAGAGAAAATTAAATTATCGCCCAAATCTTTTCCCGAAGTGTCGTTATTAGGGCGCTGTATTATGATTGGTCAGAAATATTTAATTCGACCAATCGGAGTACGTTATGCAAATAGGCTTCGCAGGGCCGTTCGCGGCTACAAGAAAACGGGGGAGAGAAGGTTTTCCATTTAGCAAACAGAGAGGCACTCGGCACGGGTTTTCCATAATTATTCCGGGCTGTGGCCGGGAATAGAGATCGGTGCTTGTCGGGGAAGACGTAATTAAATACATGGGCATTATAAAGAGCGTTAAATCACCGGTCACGTCAGAAGGACCTCATCAACGCACAAGACTTATGGCCATTGCGAGAGACAGAGCCCGAACATCTCGGAGACACAAAGTACCATCATACACCAAGTCGCGGTTGCCGACCAGAATCGGTAACGCGCCGCCTTGTTATGCCGGATCTCCTGTTCCGGACGTACACACCTTCTCTCGATCCACCTCCAACAACAACAGCAGCAACAACAACAACAACACGAAAAAGATGGCCACCAGTCATTGGCTGCGTGATGAATATTAATCAGCCTCGATTTCAACGATGTTTCACAATGAAAATAGACTGAGGCCACTTCTCTTACGTAGATCGGTGTCAGGTTACTCGGATAGCTGGATCGTATATCCGCTAACAACTAAACGTTCCCGGGCTTCCAGACGAGCCACGTAACTGTCGCGGGACTATAAAGACAGCCCCCCAAAACAATATTAGAACGTTAACACGTAGCTGAATTATACAATAAATGAGTCATATTCTTATATTTAATGGAAATGTCGTTGTTTCGCGGCCATTTTCGTGCACCTGGTAATAAGTGAGCCGAGCTACCTATAAGGATAACATGGGGCGGTTCGGTGGTCTAACTGGTAGCAGTGTGTTGGACCGCAGATCACTACCACCTGAGTTCGAATCTCGGTGTAGGCCTATCTGAAGGGTGTTTCAGCTTTGACTTCGTTTCATTTCCTTTGTAGGTCGCTCGGCCCGTTTAGCCTACCATGGCCTACCGATAATGTACACAAAGATAATGTGCCACCGTTTAATGTTCACCTGTTCCCCTGTTATTCTTCCCCTCTCCCCATTACCCTTCGTTTGTTACTCTTCCCTTGTTATTGTTAGTCTTCCCATGTTAGTTTTCTTCTGTTAGTCCCGGTGCCGAACGCGTGACGGCAACTCGAACAGCGATGGGAAAAAGCTTCGGTTCGGTATAAGGCAAACAACCGCTAGAGGAGCCATTACTGTCTATAGACACTGACTATACAGACGGCCTATTGTCTACATCATCACGACATCTTATAACAAAACACACTCTGGTCGTTGTCTTCTGCTCGTCGGATCCTGATCAGACTTGGCTGCTGCCCGTCAGAGCCATTATATCCGGATCAGGTGATGGCTAAGTGTGGCTGCTGCCTGTATCGTTCTGTTGGTGTCTAATCGTACATGAGAATGTTATGTCAGCTGTCAGATTGGGGCCATTGTTGGTCTCCGGCGACGTGTCTGGCATCATCATCAGGGAACAGGTTGGATGGGCTCAGTGTACAATGGATAGGTAAAGACTGTGTGTGCGAGCGTGCGTGCCTGTGTGGGTGAGTGCGTATGTGGGCGTGTGTGTTGGGGTTCAGAGTGTGGGATTGCGGTGGGGGGTTGGGGTTGAGGGGAGTATCTCTGTGTAGTACGTATTAGCTCTCTCTCTCTCTCTCTCTCTCTCTCTCTCTCTCTGTGTGTGTGTGTGTGTGTGTGTGTGTGTGTGTGTGTGTGTGTGTGTGTGTGTGTGTTTTAGCTGTGTATAATAAGGCACAGGCATAGAGAATCTCGAACCGTGAATTCAAATTCTGGACGTTTCTTCAGGGGACTGAATCCAGAGTGGCGACTGTTCTTGCTGAGACAGATTATCACGCGAGAAGAACTATGTAGATCATGCTGTATACATAATATATTTTTGTTTTTATCAGTGGAACATTGGACAGAATGTGTCTCTAAAACATATCTGTGTCATGACGAGGGTAAAGGTCATAAGGAGTCTACGTAATGTGTAAAACAGAGGTACGACATGATCCCATAATGGTTGAAGACGTTTAGTTAAACGGTCTGTCAAATAGTTAAATAGATGACTCGTCTAATGTTATGTATTACTTATATTAATAGTGTCTATTAGTCTCCTGAATGAATACATATATATATATATATATATATATATATATATATATATATATATATATATATATGATGATGATGATGATTGATGATGATATTTTACGGCAATTGGTAGGGTAAATGGGCCGAGCGACATCCAAATTAATGAAGTGAAGTCAAAGATGAAACACCCTTCAGATATGATATGCCCAAGATTCGAATACGGTGGTAGTGATTTTTGGTCCAACACGCTACTGTTAGACCACGGAGGCGTCATATATATATATATATATATATATATTATATATATATATATTCAATGATAATTGACGAACAGAATTATTAAATCTATCATTAACAGGGAAACATCTACTCAACTAAGACCACTGTAGTGATGCATATTTTGTATTTACAGTGTATTTAACAAATGCTATGTCACGCTTAAGGCAAACATTACCAGCTTCAGGAATGAGATTATTCCACTTAGTACGTGTTAAACTTGCTACCACAAACAAACAAATCCAATAAATCTGTATAGAATGATGTTTTTCTGGACTTAACATGGTACACAGACCGTAATAATTCCAGACACCAAATATCTAAGGACGTTTCAATTATATGTATTTTAAAGGTATTTAACAATGGAGTATTTCTATCAAATTTCGGCAGACGTAACGCCGATTTAAGCAACTTGGCTTGCATTTTTAATAAAGCCAATAAAGCTTGTTTACTGACATTCAAACATTGTACCCCATAGATTATTATACTCCATATGATTTATTAGTGAGAATGTTCAGCTGTTACAGCTCCTCTCTCTCTCTCCCTCTCTCTCTCTCTCTCTCTCTCTCTCTCGATATATATATATATATATATATATATATATATATATATATATATATATATATTATATATATATATATATATATATATATATATATTATTATATATAAAAAACACACACATGGTTAGAGCGCTGTGTTGCAAGAATACGGGATATAGTTTAGAATCCGGTTCATACCTGTGTGTTTCCCTAGCAGAATCATATGTTATTAGTTGTGAGGTCAAACAACTTAACTCAACATAGTAAAACTCTCTATATTACTTGTATTAACGGTCCCAACTAAATCTAAAGTAGTATCTAGATTAAGAAACGCGCACGTGGACACACACACACATATATATATATACACGCACACACACACACACTGAGAGAGAGAGAGAGACAGAGAGAGAGAGAGAGAGACACCAACAATCATCAACCCAAGCGCGAGCGTGCACACATACACATAAACAAATATTCACAAACACAAACAAACACACACATACACACACACACACACCAGATAAGTCCTATCATAGATGACACTAACTAATAAACAAATTATACGTCATTAGATAATACATCATCTTCCGAGACAGTACGACAATTTGCTAACAAAACATTTATAATAATGAGACGTTACATCAGTCAGCCTACAGCCTACAGTCAACAGCCTACAGCATGTCTACAGCCGCTCCACAGCTGTAACCTATAGCATCATTACAGCACAGTTACACCTATAGCCCACAACATGGATCCAACAAGTCTATGGTCATTGTTATCAGTACTGACACTGGTGTGTGTGTGTGGGGGGGGGTGTACGTGTGGGGGATATATATATATATATATATATATATATATATATATATATATGTGTGTGTGTTGTATGTGCGTGTATATTGGCGTGTGTATCATTTTCGTCTATCTATGACCGTGTATGTATGTATGTATGTATGTATTTATATGTATGTATATGTCTGTATACGTCTGTGTATGTTGTATGTCGTTACTAGCTTCTGTCAGGTGTTAACACTCGCCAGCAGACACAGATTATCATTATGCCTTGCTCTGTGTCTAAACAATTAACACATCATCCATACCAGGCCAGCTGCCTTTTGTTGGCTCGGTTCTCTAAACGCTACTTATGACCAGGTGACATCTCTGTTAGACTCTGACGTCAAACTATCTTTACACGACAGCTATACCAGCTGGTGTTGTCCCAGTTAAGTCAAAGGTCACGTTACAAATGGATCACGAGAAAGTGTTCGAATACAGAGTTCGTTTAGCATGTCACGAAAACAGAACCAAATCGATATAATATAACATGCTAAATGATTATAGAATGTTTGTGTTACTTGTACATCTAAGTTGCAATCTATTTAAATTGGGATAGTATTATGCTATGACCTAGTTATATCGTGACCCGTAACAGGGACACTTCGACATCTGGCGTTTGGTAATCAAGTCACGCCACCCATTTCTCGTATATCACGTGCTGATAATAATTACGGTACACCCGCTTAACGGAGGCAATTAGGTCAGGACACAATTAGGCATGGTACTAATTAGGTCATCAAAAACAGTCAGGTGTTTAATGATTAGTACACAGGTGACTCACTCAGGCTGTGTTAGGACATGGCAAGAGTATGACGTAATACAACTAGATCACAACAAAGGGTTATGATGTAATTAGGTCATGACCTAACACATTTATAGCACACGCGCCACCTGAACCACTCATTATATGCTTATTTTGGATTATCTCACACCATTCACTATATAAAATCTGTTATGTCAGGATTCTGCCGATCAGGATACACACCACTCAGTTGAGCTGTTAAATCGTGGCGAAATTAGGCCATGACCAAATTAGGACATGACCAAATTAGGACATGACCCAATTAGACGACGACGCAGTCCCTGCTGGTTATTCGTACATATAGTATTCAGTTGCCACACCGTTGGTGATATTTGGCCGGTGATATCGTGCGTTCGATGATTATGGAACCGGACAACTTTCTTCGGCAGGCGACATAATTATGTCATGACACAATTAGGTTATGACACATTTAGGTCACGACACAGAACACCGCAGCCATTCCAACAAGTGACCGTTCAGTTATCTCACCACGCAGGCACTAGCTTGTCCATCATACATCAGCCATTCGGTGATTAGAGTACATAAAAGGCACAGCGCCGCTTATAGAATCGTTGTTGTCACAGTCGACAAGATACTAATATACGACTATACAGTCAAACATCGATTATCCAGATTTTTATATTAAGGAGTAAAGTTAATAACGCTAATGATAAAAATATAGGAAATTGTATCTTTTTTTCCGGATAAGACATCAGATACTTTGTCATTCGGTTATTCCAAATTCCATTTAATCAAAGGTCTGGGATAAGCACGTCCTTAAATAGTAAAAAAAAATTATTGGAACTTCTAATAGCTTTTTACAATAGGGCTTTGCTGCGACCTTGGATGATGATGATGATGATGATGATGGTTGGTTGGTGTTTTACGGTTACTTTTGTCCACCTGATAGGCTAAATCGGCCGAGCGACCTCCAAATGTAATGAAGCGAAGTCAAAGATGAAACACCCTTCAGATATGCCCACGCCAAGGTTCGAACTCAGGTGGTAGTGATATTTGATCAAACGCGCTATCAGTTAGACCACGGAGACGCCTGCTACGACCTTGGAAGGACCAACTGGTTTTAGCCTTTTAGCCAGTTAAGGGAGACAGTCGTAGAGGTAGGTTTTACTGTATACATATCTGGCTTATTACGGCAGATAAAAGACACTCCCCGTTAGCCAGCCGTAGATCTTTCCTTATCGTACGCCATAAACAATGTTAAGACGGCCACGCTGCTGGGTAGCATTATTAAAGAGTACGAAAGGCATATGGCTCTACCATAGATGTGGTTTTTCCTAATCAAGAAGTAGCCAGCGGGGATGGGTCAGGTACGTAGACAACGTATTTAAAACCCAAGTATTGGTGCTTTCAATTTTACCAAGTACAAGACCAAGTACTCATCTAAGTAATATAGACAGATACACAAGTTATAAGTACATGGTAACAATCCAAGTACAAATATAAAGTACTTTTTATAATTGATAAAAATACAAAAGTAGAAGAATCATGTACTCATTATTTATTTTCTATTGGCATTATAATATTTACGTAATACAGATCATCATATTAAGATAATTTTGTACACGTGGTAGGCTAAATGGGCCGAGCGACCTCCAAACGTAATGAAGCGAAGTCGAAGATGAAACACCCTTCAGATATGGCCACGTCGAGATTCGAACTCCGGTGGTAGTGATCACATCAATGATAATTAATTAAGGACGACTTTTGACAATCTAAAGATACACAGGAGTATGGGATTTGTTTTCAAGGAATGATTGTATTGTTTAGACACAATTCTGGAGACACCTGGGACTATTTGCTGAAATGTTATTATCAGGCCGAAGCCTTTTACTGAAGGATGAACTTTCACCCTACCTGGAAATAGAAGGATTCTATCCCATGACCTGCTAGCTGTACTAGAGATGTATCATTCTAGAATGAAGTTATCAAATCCTAAATTTGTTTACACTAAACAAATTAAATTTTTAGCGAGGGCACAATATGGCTGACAATGTAAACAATAATATATGACAGTTAATTAACATTAGCTAAAACTTTAACATACATTAACAAACTTATTTATTTAATACAATTGACTGTTTGAACTTTCTTGGGTCACATACTGTATGTCACTTGGTGATATCCACATTCCTACAGTTCAACTCATATAGAAAGTATACAGCAGGCTACCTTTTGGCACCAGGTACTAATCTAAAGTGGTGTGGTGTGTGTTCATTGTGGCTTTTGTATATGCGTAAAATATTAATTTATAACGCGTTTTAATTAAGTACTGTTACCATTGGTAACCACGCTGTACAGTAGAAGCTCACATATTTGACCCGGGGCGCCTCCGTGGTCTAGTTGGTAGCGCGTTGAATCACAGATCATTACCACCTGAGTTCGAATCTCGGCGTGGGCTGAATCGAATGGTATGAAAATATTTCAAATGACCCACTTCGTTCGGGAAATATCATACAAATGGAACCTCATCGCATTAAGTACACGATCATCGCGTGACCTGATCCGAGGCAGAATTCAGCATTCACTTACCGATAACACATTACAGATCGATATTCTGGGATTTTATCATCAAGGTCGGAAAATTTACATTCAATGTAAAATATTAATTTGCGAATTATCAAAAAATACTAATTTCCTAACCGCGACTGGTCAACACGTCGCAGGTCCAACCATCACCCGTCTACCCGTTGCCCGTCTCTACCCACTGCCTATCTACCCGCTGCTTGTCTACCAACCGGATTCGTCTACCCACCGAGAAAGCATGATTTCCCGGCCAGAGAGCACTGATATGACCAAATAACACGGTTCTTCATTTGATACTACGATAACGCGACATAAAATTACCATAAAATGTCATAAGACAGCAGCAATTTGGCCGATAATTAGAGCATAAATCATTTGGAAATGTTCTTAACACACACACACACACACACACACACACATGCAGGCACACACACGGACACACACACACACACAAACACGCACAGACACAGGGACGCACACAGTGAGTGAGTGAGTGAGTGAGTGAGTGAGTGAGTGAGTGAGTGAGTGAGTGAGTGAGTGAGTGAGTGAGTGAGTGAGTGAGTGAGTGAGTGAGTGAGTGAGTGAGTGAGTGAGTGAGTGAGTGAGTGAGTTAGTGAGTTAGTGAGTTAGTGAGTGAGTCAGTGAGTCAGTGAGTCAGTGAGTCAGTCAGTTAGTCAGTCAGTCAGTCAGTCAGTCAGTCAGTCAGCCTGCGGTGTTTGTTCAGCCTAGACGGGTGTTACACCTTATAAAGGAAGCCAATCAAGATTGAGTACGAAAAACAACAATTCAAGATTCATGATCACAGACAACCAATCAAAACATCGTAACAAGTAGGACTCGGTATTAACCCCCCCCCCCCCACACACACACACCGGTCTTAATGTATGCAACGTATCTCAGTTACTCATTATTTACTTACTAACACATAATGATAATTTATTTACATCGCTGTCACCAGCATATATGGATGACGTAACCGTTGTATCGCTTATTGTACTGACTACCATTGTTTGTACGGCGGGTTATGATTGGCTACAGCACCTGTAACTGACCAATGACAGAAGATTATGCAAATGATTACGTCGGAAGATTTCTACCATCAACAAAGACGATGGAGACTAGTCTAGTTGATGTTAAATATAGCAAGATGGTGATTGTTAGAAGAAGAAGATCTAAATCTTCTGTTGAAGCTTAATACATGGCTGTGGAAATAACAACAAACAACAACAACAACATCAGATGTGGCATTTAAAGATGATTATTTCCCTTAGAAAGTAGGTCGTTTATTTTTAAATAAGCAGACTGTCCCTGTCCAAGGAGTGCCGAAAACGGGAGTCACTGGGTTCGGATCATTGAACTTACTGTTAATTATTCATTTATTCACTGGTTGATTCAACGATACACTAATACAAAGTGAGTGGGTGAGTGAGTGAGTGAGTGAGTGAGTGCTTTCCTTAGATTCGGAGCGGATCATACCTGACACATATGGCCAAGTGGTTACAATACTACTACTACTACTACTACTACTACTAATAATAATAATAATAATAATTGTATATTTAATAAAGAGCCCTTACTCGCAGTAGCCAGTCAAAGGCGCTGTACAAATAAAATGTAATATAATAATATCCAAAATAATATGGGCCCAGTGACACTCTATAGGGAAGCTTCCCACAAACATGGATATTACTTGGACTCGAACCCAGACTTAACGGGTTCTATCCTCTATATACTGTCTCGAAGTGGAGATTAAATACAAGTGCCATCTCATACATATGAATCAAGGGGAGATAACCAGATCGGCGCTTTTTATTGATGAACGAAATATCCCACAAAGTCTGGTGATAAATGGGATTCGATCCTACGCCCGGGAGATCTTTAGTGCAATGCGCTATCAACTTTGCCATATGAGCTCCATATAACCAGAATATGTATTCACAACATGTATCCCCACAATATGTAACCCCACAAAACGCCCCTACAATATGTGCCTCCAAGACGGCAACAAGAATCGGTGCATTTTCTTGTAAGTTAACGGTAGTACAGTAAACGTTGCCCACTGATTTGGACATCAGGTATTTAGCGTAAAGCGCTTAGAAAACCATGTCAACCTCACATTGGTCCATATAGGAGTATTGGATTATCACATAAAGACCAGCACGTCTTTTATAAACAGTCCATAACAACGTTAATAACCGATCGACAACAACTAACCATTTTATCGCTCAGCAATAGGACAATATTTATAGCACCAGCAGGACAATCTGTACTGATCCGGAAGATGATATGGATCGGAACCTAGACACGATGACGCATAATACAACTCGGCCCCCACCTAGTGGAAATCCGAATAAACGTCGAAATATCCCGTCCCCTGTACAACCGAACCCATAAATAAAGACCGGTCTATACCGTAGAGTCCGCATACCGAATAATACGACTCTATACTAGTCTATACTATGTAGTCCGCATACCGAATAATACGACTCTATATTAGTCTATACTATGTAGTCCACATACCGAATAATATGACTCTATGCTAGTCTATACTATGTAGTCCGCATATCGAATAATACGACTCTATGCTAGTCTATACTGTGTAGTCCGCATATTGAATAATATGACTCTATATTAGTCTATACTATGTAGTCCACATTCTTAATAATACGACTCTATGCTGGTCTATACCATATAGTCCGCATATCGAATAATACGACTCTATACTGATATAATTAACTCAAAAGTCGAGAGTCATCTTTGTATCTCGAGTTCTACTCCTAACATCATTAAAGCTTTATCTCTTTTTATCTCTTTCCTGTCACGTCTTCTCTGTCACTCAGAAACCTCGAGATGATAGACAAAATGGAGAGAATCACCCCCGCTCCCTCTTCCCCACCCCCACCCCCCGATGGATATTAAAGCTTTATTCATATTGTACAGACAGGATGTGTGTTAAGCAACAGCTGCGGAGTCATCAAAGGATCACGGGTTATAGGATGGCCATATAGATAAGAAGATTATGAGAGACGATAGCTAACACTGGTACTGTTTTAGGATATTAATATTAATCTACAGAGAGATATTCAACTCATCACTTTGCGTTACACTTTGTTTATATAAATAGATTAATTAACGTTTGGGGTCGGTTCTTTAAACGTTAATTATTAAAGTACTGAAAATAACACACACACTCTCTCTTACACACACGCTCTCTTTCTCTCTCTCCTCTCTCTATATCCTCTGTCTCTCTCTCTCACACGCGCGCGAGCAGAGAGAGGGAGATAGATAGATAGATAGATAGAGAGAGAGAGAAGATAGATAGATAGATAGATAGATAGATAGACGATATAGATGAGAGAGAGAGAGGGAGAGAGGATTGTTTACTGTCTCTAAGAGGCATTTTGCGGGGTCATCGCTATATGTATGATGATGATGATGATTGATATTTTACGGCCACTTTTGTGCAGAAGGTAGGCTAAATGGGCCGAGCGACCTCCAAAGGTAATGAGACGAAGTGAAAGACGAAACAGTCTTTAGATATGCCCACGCCGGGATTCGAACACGGGTGGTAGTGATCTGTGGTCCTGCACGCTACCGCTAGACCACGCAGGCGCCCCGCTATATGTATGAAAATGGGCGATAATCAAAGCTGCTTCAGAAAATTATATTCTGGTCAGACGGATATTTTATGATATGCCCACTCCGGTAATTCAACAGGTGATGTGTTTTTGATTGATGATACTCTATCCACTCCAGGTAATATCAATCAGGTCAGTAACGTGTATTATTTGTATGATGATGATACTCTATCCACTCCAGGTAATATCAATCAGGTCAGTAACGTGTATTATTTGTATGATGATGATACTCTATCCACTCCAGGTAATATCAATCAGGTCAGTACGTGTATTATTTGTATGATGATGATACTCTATCCACTCCAGGTAATATCAATCAGGTCAGTACTGTGTATTATTTGTATGATGATGATACTCTATCCACTCCAGGTAATATCAATCAGGTCAGTAACGTGTATTATTTGTATGATGATGATACTCTATCCACTACAGGTAATATCAATCAGGTCAGTACTGTGTATTATTTGTATGATGATGATACTCTCTCCACTCCAGGTATTATCAATCAGGTCAGTACTGTGTATTATTTGTATGATGATGATACTCTATCCACTCCAGGTAATATCAATCAGGTCAGTACTGTGTATTATTTGTATGATGATGATACTCTATCCACTCCAGGTAATATCAATCAGGTCAGTACTGTGTATTATTTGTATGATGATGATACTCTATCCACTCCAGGTAATATCAATCAGGTCAGTACTGTGTATTATTTGTATGATGATGATACTCTATCCACTCCAGGTAATATCAATCAGGTCAGTACTGTGTATTATTTCTGTTGTACTTTTTTGTTTCTTGTCCTAAGTTCATTTTAACATTACATCGATCAAAGGCTCCGAGTTATCCTTTATCCTTTATCTAATAAGGTTATCTCAATCTCAGACAGATTAATGAGTCACAATTAATGGAAGATAAAGTTCTTATCTGATAGCCTTGGGGGGGGGGGGTTTGGATAATGAGTCAATATCGTGTCGTGTTGATCATCACACAATGATTAAAGGGAAAACTCGTGTAGTATTGTTGCTGTTGTTGTTATTGTTGCTATTGTTGTGAAGGTGTCTGTGTGAAGGTTAATTATCTATTTTTCACGCCCGTGAGTTGTAATCTTTGTCTCAACTAGTACTCGTTGATTAGAGATATATGATGGTGACAAATGACATGTAACTGTATGTGTCTGTATAACTTTATGTGTCTATATGACTGTATGTGTCTATATGGCTGTATGTGTCTACTGTATGTGTCTATATGACTGTATGTGTCTATATGGCTGTATGTGTCTACTTTATGGTGTATATTAATAAAGAATCTTTTTTTCTCATATGTGTGTGTGTGTGTGTGTGTGTGGGTGTGTGTGTGTGCGTGTGTGTGTGTGTGTGTGTGTGTGTGCAGGTGTGTGCACGTGTGCGTGTTTCTCTTTCATCCTTCCCACGAAAATAAAAATCCCGACCCGGTCAGGCAAACTCGTTACAATAGATCAACCTCTGTAGCCAATTCAACAAAGGCAACTGGCCACATCAACAATGACACACAGCTGCCAGACAGAAGATCAAAGCTTAGAGAAGACATCTCACCTGTCATCCACACGGCTAGCTATGGCGTCATAAGTAAAATCTGTTAATATTCCCTAACAAACTGACAGCTGTTTGCTACAAGACAGAGACACGACGGTACTATCTCGGCGGCGACACTTCACCGACAGCTATCCAGATATGGGATTGGATCCGGACGGAACGCCTGGTTGCGGTCGCCTAGTAAAGTGTGAAGGCGCGAGAATTTATCCGGAAGAAGTGACAGATCCCACGCGACGTCTTGGTGAAGAGATTGGATGACGTAAAGAAAACATGACAGCCACGGTCTATTGTCTCTTTGTCAACTGACTGTTGTATGATAAGGGACAAATGTTGACTGTTGTGTGATAGGGGACAAATGTTGACTGTTGTATGATAATGGACAAATGTTGACTGTTGTGTGATAAGGGACAAATGTTGACTGTTGTATGATAAGGGACAAATGTTGACTGCTGTATGATAAGGGACAAATGTTGACTGTTGGATGATAATGGACAAATTTTGAGTGTTGTATGATAAGGGACAAATGTTGACTGTTGTATGATAAGGGACAAATGTTGACTGTTGTATGATAATGTGACAAATGTTGACTGTTGTGTGATAATGGACAAATGTTGACTGTTGTATGATAAGGGACAAATGTTGACTGTTGTATGATAAGGGACAAATGTTGACTGTTGTATGATAAGGGACAAATGTTGACTGTTGTATGATAAGGGACAAATGTTGACTGTTGTATGATAAGGGACAAACGTTGACTGTTGGATGATAAGTGACAAATGTTGACTGTTGTGTGATAATGGACAAATTTTGACTGTTGTATGATAAGGGACAAATGTTGACTGTTGGATGATAAGGGACAAATGTTGACTGTTGTATGATAAGGGACAAATGTTGACTGTTGTATGATAAGGGACAAACGTTGACTGTTGTATGATAAGGGACAAATGTTGACTGTTGGATGATAAGGGACAAATGTTGACTGTTGTGTGATAATGGACAAACGTTGACTGTTGTATGATAAGGGACAAATGTTGACTGTTGGATGATAAGGGACAAATGTTGACTGTTGTGTGATAATGGACAAATTTTGACTGTTGTATGATAAGGGACAAATGTTGACTGTTGTATGATAAGGGACAAATGTTGACTGTTGTATGATAAGGGACAATGCACTTTTGTTTTATTAACTGGTGTATGATAGGGGACATTATTAACTGTTGTACGATACCGGACGTTATTGACTGGAACAGTATTAAGATTGTATGGGACACTATTGACTGTAATATGATAAGGGACAATGAGTATTTTGGTATATTAGGAACAATAATTTAATGTTGACCTTGGTATAATAAGGGATAATGTTAACTTTGGTATAATAAGGGATAATGTTAACTTTGGTATAATAAGGGATAATGTTAACTTTGGTATAATAAGGGATAATATTGACTTTGGTATAATAAGGGATAATGTTAACATTGGTATAAGAAGGGATCATGTTGACACAGTCTTAGTCTATAGTGATTGTTTGATGTTTGATTGTTTGATGTTTTATGTTAAATAGTGGGGCTAAAAAACAGTCATCAAACACAGGATACAGTCAGATAGTTTATATAACAGTCAGGCAGTCATCATGGTGCAATAGTCAGATACTTTGTATATCAGTCAGACTGGCAACATAGAACATAGGATACAGTCAGACAGTTTATATAGCAGTCAAGTGTTTAACATGGGAGACAGTCAAATAGCTTATATAACAGGATACATTCAGATTATGTATATATATATATATATATATATATATATATATAAAACACTCAGGCAGTTAACATAGGACATAGTCATACAGTCAATAGGATGGACAGTCATATAACATAGGTAACATAGTGAAAGTGATAGTCATTGGAGGAGATAGTGACAATTAATAGAGTTTTGGTAGCTCAGTGATAAATGTGGTGGATCAGAAGTCTGGGTATGAGTCTTCCTCCTGGCTACTGATCCTGATTCCCCTGCTCAACGATTGACTAAAGCCATACATTAGTTTTTGGGTGGATTAGGATGAATTACTATGCGGATTGAGAGGAGGGATTGTGTGAATTGTGATGAATTATTGCGTGGATTATGGTGGTTACTGTATGAGATGTGATGGATTATTGTGTGGATTGTGATGGATTATTGTGTGGATTGTGATGGATTATTGTGTGGATTGTGATGGATTATTGTGTGGATCATGATGGATTATTGTGTGGATTGTAATGGACTAATGTCATAATTGTATGGATTATTGTATGGATTATGATGCATTATTGTCGTAATGTTACGGATTATTGTTTGAATTTAAAAGTATTACTGTGTGGATTATGATGGATTAATGTAAGGATTGCGATGGATTATTGTGTGAATGGTGATCGATTGTTGTCGTAATATCATGGATTATTGTATGAATTGTTAAGTATTAGTGTGTGGATTACGATGGGTTATTGTGTGGAATTATGATAGATTATAAGGCACATCATAAGACCATAGCTCTAAAAACTGTGGATATATTGGTGGATTATATACTGATAAGTAATTACATAGTAAACAAAATTATGAGTCAGTCAGTTAGTCAGTCCGTCAGTCAATCAGATCATAGGGCAGAAAATCCACAGCCAGTTCGTGGATTGAAACCTAGAACCAGACATATTTCTAGCCTAACACACTACCAATTACCCACCGTGTCCAGTTAACATAAAAAATAGGCCACCAGCTGGAGAAGACAGCTGGAGAAGACAGCTGGAACGAACGGTCAGATGAGATGCGAATGAGATAGGACTAAGGGTGGGAGGGGGGGGGGGTTCTATAGAGAGAGAGCTAGATAGATAGCCCTAAAGGATGCACGTCATGTTTTTGTCATAGAGGATTATATTTAATGGCGTTATCTGACAATAGAGATAGGAACAGGACAGTCCGGTGAATCATATCTCTCTCATCACTTGTCATCGCTGAATGTTGCTGCCATCTCGCCACACAAACGATAAAATAGTTAATTAAGGAACAATGGAATGGATTTAGGATACCTGTGTCCGTGTATAGAATGTTTACAGTGTATAAGCGCACCACGGTATACATATATGGATACAGACCGATTCACATACACATACACGAACACAAACACGGACACAAATCCGTAAACACATATATCTAATTTTTTCCATAGATGTGTTCATATACAGATATATACATAGATATACATGTGTACATATATATATATATATATATATATATATATATATGCAGAGACATATCCATCCACATATATATGGGTCATTTCATATACAATCAACCAGTGCTTCTCACCTGACCACTTCAGATTGTATTAATATTTTGAGGTCTGGTATAATTTTTTAACTTTCACCAAAATATATTTCCACATTTACACCACTTTGAAGTGCCGAGGGCTACCTTTAATTAGGTCGCGTCCCCTCCATACAGATGTTACCTTTATCTTGTTAAGTTCAGATAATAAAAAAACACAAAATGTTTATTTTGACAACCAGACTGAGATAATGTCAACTTGTCACCATTTGATTGACGTTTGTCAACATGTCAGATTGGTGTGAGGTGAAAAATGGAAATTGTAAGGAAGGCTGAATATCCATAATAAGATAACAGGGTGGGAGGGTGGTGTTGTGTTGTCTGTTGGAAAGGAAGATTCATGAATTATTTATAAACGTCTGTTTATTCCATGACTGGGAGAGATTATTTTTGTAGGGGCCGAGCTAAGTAACTGTTACGAGATGTTGTCGTTTTAATAGTACGATGTATGGCGGATGAGGGGATAGGACACATCGTCATCATCATCATTATCATCATCATCATCATCATCATTATCATCATCATCATCATCACCAGTATCTTATAAGATATATGGGCAAGGTGCATAGCTTAACGCTTTGTGTACATACATGCATGCATGCATTCGTGTGCCTGCGTGTATGCATGCGAGTGTTATAACATTGACCGTAATTGAAAAATTGCAATAATCGTAATATCTCAGCATCAGATAATTTACCACTTTAAAGAAATTCACCAAACGTTGCCATCAATCATCGAATCTAAACAAACCCGGTCGTCACAAGATGGTTGCTGCACCAGAACACACCACGTGACCAATGTCGCGACGATCGATATTCAAGAAAATTGATCGGCCAGAAAGAAAAAAAGCCGTCACTCCATTAATAACGCTAATTACTGTAATAAGCAGCGAGAATTAATTAATATCAATAACTGCCATTGCCACAACTGTACCCCTCCCCCCCCCCCCACACACACACACAGACAGGGAGAGAGGGGGTAGGGGAGACAGCGAGAGGGAGAGAAAGAGAGAGACCCAACCCAATTTGACGTTTAATTGAGCTGAGAGTCATTATAAGAGTTAAGAGCTACCAAAACTCGGCTCCTTTTCTAACACACACACACACACATACACACACACACGTACACACACACACCCACACACACACACACACAGAGAGAGAGAGAGAGGGGGGAGAGAGACATAACAACGAACAGTTCCAGAATACAACACGCCATTGGCGCCTTTTATTTCACCATCAAAATGATCTATGGCATAATTCGACCACCAACCTCTCAAATCAAAGAGAAACCGCGTCGCCGGCCAGGTCACCTGACTAATCACGTGACCGTTTTTCTGGCTTCTGATTGGTTTCTCGTTTCGGTCGGCGTTCATCCATCAGTATTTGATGGTATTAGACCAGTAACGAGAAGAGATGGTATTCTGATGTCAGATACCGGTTGGTATTGTACCAGATTATTCTATTCGAAAATTTACTTGGCCGAGGAGCGGGTGGGAAACTTCTTACGTCACTCTCCACACATATATAGTAATTGTTTGTTAGTAGAGAAATGTTATCGTTTATTTGTTACCGAGTGTGTAAATATAGTTTATGGCTGACTAGCTTAGTGCAAGTGTGTGTGTGTGTGTGCGTGTGTGTTGCTGTGAGGACATAAGTTTTCCAACTCTATTCGCTATATACTATATTGTAATCAGGGTTTCTGATTTCATATGCTGATCAGTGTCCGAAAACCAGATCTACAAGTGTACACTGATATGTAGGTCACGCAATCCAGGACAAAGACATACGAACGTATCCGAATTAATGGAATAATCTTTAAAATATTCATAAATATAGATCTCTATTATTAATGATGGCATAATATGTTATCTATATTGTCCGATATTAGTGATATCATACAGGCTATATTGCCTCATTAATTTATGATCCTGAACGGTGATATCAGTCGTCTTCATGTCAGTTATACGCCATTAGAATACTTTAGTATCATCATTATGTTTAATATAGAACCCTCGGACAGATAACAACAACATCAACAACAACAACAACAAAGTAATAATGATATTAATAATAATAATAACCAAATTAGACCATCTATGACAGGTTTTATTTATGAGGTAATAGTCGTGGCAAGTTCAATGTAGATGTTGATGATTTACGGCCAGTTTGGTACAGAAGGTAGGCTAAATGTGTTTCTATCGCCGTACTACTGTACTACAGTACCCCGTACTATTGTACTACAGTACCCGTCAATAATCATGTGTACTGTCTATATAAGAAATAGTTTGGACACAAATGACGTCATTATGGGAGATGTCGCAAGGGATATTAGTGGCACAGCTGGGTGGCGCGTGACCAGACACCGAACACCGGTTGGTTCGAATCCGCCTCACAAACTGACTCGGCCATAAACCAATAACTGATGTTGGACGTTGATGGTTTATGATGTACTATGTGTACAAGTTGGCAGTCTGAGACAGGATACTCCACGGGGTGATAATGTTATCTTCAGAAGGTACAGGTCTGTCTAGCGATAAGGTCTTTAGGTATAACAGGACACAATAAAGTCCTTAGACTATAAATCATCGTCAAAATTAAGCCCAAAACATGTGATCACCATCTAACGCTATAATATCCGGGGGGAGGGAGGGATAAATGGGAATTAGTGGACAACCTGAGACAACTACAGGATATCAGAATATAAACAATATGTAAACAAAAACAACCAGAGGACAACCACAGGACGGAAAGATGACACGTGGCTACGAGCAGGTGACACTGGGGATAGCCGAGGAACAGACAACCACGGACAACTAAGGACAACCATAGGACAGACAACGGAGAGGATACACAAAAGACAACCAGATACAGAGAACTAGGCATAACCCGAAGACAGACAGCGCATAATCAAGAATAGACAGCACGGGACAACCAAAAGACCAACGACGGAACAGCAGGGGACAACCAGAAGACATCGAGCGCAAACATAGCAATCGCAAAATCGGTCGAGAGAGATGGAGGGGGGGATTGAGTGAGGGGATATATATATATATATATATATATATATATATATATATATATATAGAGAGAGAGAGAGAGAGAGAGAGAGAGAGGAGAGAAAGAGAGAGAGAGAGAGAGAGATAGAGAGGGGTGACACGGAGAGAGATATATATAGAGAGAGAGCTAGGGAGAGTGAGAAAGAGAGAGGAAGGGAAAGAGAGAGGGGGAAGTGGTGAGAGAGGGTGAGTGAGTGAGAGAGAGAGAGAGAGAGAGAGCACACCAAAGCGTTATGTCACGAAGCCAAACAAAATCCATGTTTCTTTCGTCAATACAGTTATCCGAGCCAGTGTCACCTCCTTGCCACCCACCACCACCACCACCACCACCACACCACCACCACCACCCCACCACACACACACACACACACACACACACACACACACACACACACACGTAGTGCCAGTCCTCCGACTTAATGCCAAAACACACTCAATAATAATATTAGTTGACAGAGAGAACGTTTAGCTGAGAGCTGTCTCTATAATTATGACCAATCTGTCTTAATCTGATACCAACACTAGCCTGGTGGCCATATTGACTCGTGCGGCGACTCGCCCTCTCCGCGACCACGTGGCTCGCAGTGTGTGGCCACATCGAGCCACGTGGCCTCCATGCCTAATGAGCTACGTCATAAGATCGCCAATAGTCGACGCCCTCTGGCGGCGGTGACGGTTGATGAATATAAAAAACCGGGCAGCTTCCGGGCTACCAAATTCTTCCCCCCCCGCTTTCGGTAACGTGGCTAGAATACAAATGAAGCGTGGCGATGAATTGAAGCGATAACAGGTTATCGTTAGTTAGTACCTGTGACATGGGGAGTGTTCAGGAGCAGATCCAGAATTTCTATATATTTAGGGATAGATTTGATGAAATGACTGAATTATGTTTAGTACAGAACTTTTACCTTTTACGCGTTTGAGTGAGATCGAGAAAAAATGTCTTATAGTTGTTGACGTTATTTTATTAATATTGTTTGTGATAGTTCAGGACAATGGGAGAAACACTTCGGAATATTCTGGTAAAATATTAATAATAAAAAATCATTTCCCGATTATAATCTTAGATTAAAGAGGATGAGAGATTAATAATTTATAATAATTTTGTATTTAAAAAAAAAAAAACGATGTAGATTTTGTGGTCGCTCAGAATTGATGTTTTTTTTTAATGTCGTCTTTAGAGGAGACAGAAGATAAGGATTGTTTCCAGTGTTATTACCGGAAAGACATTTTAATTATAGATGAATCTGTCATATAAACATATCATAATTATAGATAATAACATAGTATTTATCTGTCTGTAGTCATGGCTTTATAGCGTCTTTGAACAGCTCCTCATAGTAAAACACTCAGTTAAAGGTATGTTGTTGTTGTTATTGTTGTTATTGCTGTTGTTGTTGTTGTTGTTGTTGTAGCCGGTGCCATGTCAGGTTCTTTGTACTTATTTTATTACAACTGTATTTCACAATGTATCCCGTAAGATATCCAGACAGACCAGTAATTATCTGATTATTAACAGGATAGCGTTACCAATATGCTGGACACCAGTAACAGACACGGGATATCAACAGTCCGGATCTATGCCAAATGACGTTCTGGATCAGCCTGAGAAATCATAACTACGTGAATGCAAACATTCCTTACTAACAATATCATGACCACCTTACCAGGATCTGGCAACTTGTTTGATCCGTGTATTTACTATTTCGTATTCCCATTGATTCATGTACCCATTGGTTCATGTACTCATTGGTTCAGGTACTTATTGATTCATGTACCCATTGGTTCATGTACTCATTGATTCATGTACTCATTGGTTCAGGTACTCATTGGTTCAGGTACTCATTGGTTTAGGTACTCATTGATTCAGGTATTCATTGGTTCATGTACTCATTGATTAATGTACTCATTGAATCATGTACTCATTGGTTCAGGTACAATTTGTTTCATGTATTTTTTGTTCATGAAGTCTTTAGTACACGTCATCTTTAGTTCGTGTACTCACTGGTCCAATTGTGGATTGGTTAGTGTACACATACGTTCATTGATCCACATATAAACATCGGGAGAGACGTTTATGGATTACTCTGGATTATATATCCAAATTGGTAATCGTCTACTCGCCGGGGTGTTGAGACTTTTGCTAAAATGTAGAATACATAAACGAGCTGGGGAGGAGGAGACACCCGGAAACGAGGAATACCGCTAGGGTATAGGTGACAAAGTTCTTAGAGAAAATAGACAATCGAAAAGGTCACTTTCTGTCTGTACTGATCATCTTTACAACGCCACCTATTACTCGCCTAACTGGAGAGCGTGAGGGTACACTGATGATGTCATCGTTGACCTATATTAATATGGCGAAGAAACACGGTCAGGCGTCGATCTAAAGAGAAACAATTATCTCGGTCATGTCATGACTGACTGTGAGGCAAGAAATGAAGGGAGACGGTCACGTCGACAGACGGACGGATGATCTGATGGCCTACTCCGATGCTCCATTATCCAGAACAGACTAATATAGACCAAGCACTCTACGTCATCCCGTCAGCTTCCACCCTATTGGTCAATTTTAGCCAAGTAGGTCACGCACACCCAACTCGTTCCTTCATCTTGGCCTCTAATTGGTGGCCATTGTTATGTCCGAACGGTCACGTGGTATCACGGTTAGTTGGCAGATAGCTAGATACACAAAGCTCAGAGCAACACACACGCGCGCGCGAGCGCGCGCACCCGCACATACACACACACACACACACACACGCCCTTTGATAGCCATGGGTTAGGGCAACGATGTCGGTCTGACAGCGCGAGGGGTGGTGCTACTACCTGTCCCAGGGATAGGGGTGGTGTTCCTTGTGATGGTGATAGTGGTGGTGGTGCTTGGGGTGGTGGTGTTGATGGTGGTGGTAGTATTGCTCCTGGTGGTGATCCAGGGATTATTGTCCTTTCCAAACAATCACCGATACACAACAGCCTGTAGTCGGCGCTACCGTCGGTGTTTTGATCGGCGTCGCCCGTTGCCATGACACGCCAGCAATCACTTAACCGCTGATTGGTCGAATAAGTCACGTGAAGCTAACCGATTTTCCGCTCGCCACGTGGCCGGCGTTGCCAAGACGACGGTAATGAAAATGCCCCCGACAACAAAGACGCCACCAGGCGAGATCATTGTTCGCCATTTTACGAAGAAGTGTGGAGGCGGGAAGAGGCGAATTGGGCCACTGGAAGTGGGAAGACCAGGTGACATGGTGAGACGTCATTTCTCAGCCGAGCCACCGAAAGTCCTGTCCATCTGGCTGGAATCCAGTTTGCTACAAAATGGCGCGACCGGCTTCCCTCGGCAATCCGGATCAATGCGGACGTTGACTATACTCCCGAATAATGTAAATAAGCTTACGGATGGGGAAAGGCGGCAATTCGTGACGTCACGTGTTCAGTTCGACCGGCAACGGCCGAAACCCGAAGCCGACCCGTCAATGATTTTTCAGGGGGAATCTCTCGGTGATAAATCAAAACAAAGCCGAACTCGCGGACAGGATCTATCAAATTTCCTTTCGGTGATACACGAACTGACGAGCCCTCCGCGCCGTGGAGTTCAAGTTCGTTCAGAAAGAAGAAAACGTAATCCATACAATATCTCACAAACAAACAAACAAACAAACAACAAGGAAGAAAGGACGGAATAAAAGACCTTTCCCTTGGGTACAGATAGACCACAAATTGATGGACACCTTCCTCCACGAGACATCTACATAATACCAAGTTCTCTGATCAGTTATATCATCAGATGATAACTCTCCGATTGGATGATTACAGTCAGCTGACATCAGGTACACTCCTCGTGTCTGGATCACGTCTTCCCACTATAGCAGCCCGATGAATCAGACAATCACTCGCGAGTATTACGCGATTTACACCGTTTTTCCTTTCAGCGTTGACCTTTCCAGCCGTTTCAACGAGCATCACGCGAACGCAGATCTATATATATGTCCGAAAGCCAGATCTACAATTTCAGACAATTTATAAAGACCAGCAATTATCTTAGCTCCCGTAGTCGTCTTCAATTCGTGGTTTCGCCGATAACATCCAATCAAAAAACAACAACAGATCAGCTCGTAGAGAGCTGTGATTGGCCGACGTACTGCTTCACTTTGAACACAGTAATGGACACTGCTCATTGGCCGAGAACAAATTTGAAAGATTCCCTATATTTACAATGTTTTACGGGCATTTTTCTGCACACGGTAGGCTAAATGAAGCGAAGTCAAAGATGAAACAACCTTCAGATATGGCCACGCAGAGATTTGAACTCAGGTGGTAGTGATCTGTGGTGCAACGCGCTACCAATTAGACCACAGAGGCGCCCTTACAAAGGCTGACAGCTACTATATTTTCCACAGACCTATTTATTTAAAAAAAAAACACTATGTTTACAAAGATGTCTACCCACGATAGCTCCCCCTAGGCCCCTTCATTCTAGTTGTTTCGTCGCAAGACAGAATAGAAACCGACGCGACGTTCTGATTGGTTGGTAGACACATTGGATATGCTAATGATATTCATTTGCCGTTGGCCAACATTACGTTTATTTGAATATTTGAAAACATCTTCAGCAAAACTGATTAAATGGGAGACAAGGGAACAATGGAATCATTACATTCTTCTCAAAACAGACCGGTTGTTTTAAAGTACATCAACTGCAGAAAATTGAAATGTCAAATTGTTTACACGCGATATTTCGTTATTTATGTCAGCATGTCTGGAATAAGTGTGTCAATTGTTTATATAGGAGGTGCTTTTGTGTCAACTTGTTTGGGTCAAATCGTATGACAGTCTGTTTCAGATCGCCTGTGCTTTATTATACACAGCTAACACGCACGCACGCACACACACACACACACACACACACGCACAGAGAGAGAGAGAGAGAGAGAGAGAGAGAGAGATATATATATATATATATATATATATATATATATATATGCAATGTGACCACATATGTCAAAACGAGTATCCAAATGAACAACATCAAAGCTAATTAATAAACACACTTGACGTTTTAAATGACAATCAATTACTCGTAATAATACCAGGACAAGGTAGTAACAAGTAATCATATCAGATACGTAACCTGATAATTATATCAATAATATCAGCCACTACTCATATCACTTTTATCAAACATATTTATAGGTGTACATGTAACAATACACACTGTATCATATTAACACCCCAAGATCGTATAGTGATGAGTATTAAAAAGGATGGTTCTAAAATTATCAGTAGCAACCAGTAATTATTTAAGAACCATCCGCTAATACTGATATCAGTAATAATAAGGGTAGTATATTATAACTATTAGTGCTAGATATGATGATCTGAATAGTCGATTAAACTGAAATCGATTATTAATAATTCATCTACAAAATGACCCCCAATTACAACATTGCTACCCTTTGTGTACATTTAATTGCATAAAACAATACCTAATTGTACCTTTTTGTAATACAGTTACCATTGAAAATGTGTTACTATTTAGTACTTCTACTATTATTAATATTACTACTACTACTACTACTACTAATAATAATAATATATTTATATATTGTACCTTTATTATGTAATAGATTATATATTGTATAATTTGTAATACATTTAGACTTTATATTCCGACAGATATTTTTAGTTAATTACTTGTTACCTGTTTTGTTTACATTAGTGTTGACTGTAAGGTAGATGAGCTGTGACACATTAGATAAATATTGGCATATCAAAATATGAACAATAATGATAACAATGATAATGAGTTACTTACCGACACAGACGCCTCGTACAAGGTCATATCCACGTTGACATATACACTGTCCTGTAGCGGCGTCACAACCAGCCAAGTTCTGGATATAGGCATTAGGACAGCGACCTACACAAGGGGGGTTAATGGTGGGGCTAGCATCGTCTAGTTCTGTATGGAGTATAATAATAGTAACAATAAAGACTGGATGTGGGAGATGAGTGAGTGAGTGAGTGAGTGAGTGAGTGAGTGAGTGAGTGAGTGAGTGAGTGAGTGAGTGAGTGAGTGAGTGAGTGAGTGAGTGAGTGAGTGAGTAGGTGTGGTTTAGCGACACACAGACACTAAGAGGTCATTTTTGTTGATTTTTATTACCTCTATCAAGATAGAGTGAGTACAATTTAAACACCTCATCATCAGGCGACACACACACACACACACACACACACAGACACACACACACACACACATACATACACACACACATATATAATATATATATATATATATATATATATATATATACAAAACACACACATACACACACACACACACATATGCACAATACCAATAAACTGATCACGTTTATAACAAAATAGAGGTAGTCTTTGTTATATACACAATATAAGCAACACGTTATTGTGTTATTGTCACCATGTTGACATCGATATCTGTGTTAGTGATGTTAGTGTTATAGGCGGCGACACAAAGTGTGAACTATTGATCAGATAATGACACTAACTAGATCAAGGAAGATGAGTTGAGGATGAGTTATCCAGACAGAATCGTTATTAGCTGTTCTCAGGCTGCTGAGATTGGACAGACAAGTGTCGAACAGGTAGAGAGATAGGTTGATAAAGAGCCATCCTGGAGTATGTAGACAGGATGATAAATACACACACACACACACAGAGAAAGAGAGAGAGAGAGAGAGCGTTGGCTGGTGAGGCATAGATTGTTGCTTGTAGTTCGGGGAGTATCCCCAGGCTGTCGCTTGTTTGGTACAGCCTGGGGCATAGGTAGAGAGACGGGTAGATAAATAGAGAAGTGGCAGATTGATAAGAAGACAGGTTGATAAATAGACAGGTGAGAGGTACATAGAGAGACAGGTTGATAAATAGACAGGTGAGAAGTAGATAGAGAGACAAGTTGATAAATAGACACCGAGGAACAGATAGGCAGATAGGCTGACATATAGACAGGTAGAGATAGATGGAGAAACAGGTAGATTAATAGAGAGGCAGGGAAACGATAGAGATATATTGATAAATAAATAATCTGGAAATAGGTAGATAAATGGGTTAATTAATAGAAAGGGGGGAGGAGGTTGGGTAGAGAGAGATAGGTGGATAATTAAAGAGAGGGATAAGCAAACAGACAGACAAATAGACTAATAGACAGGTGAACTAATAGACTAATAGACAGGTGAACAAATAGACTAATAAACAGTTGGATAAATAGACTAATAGACAGTTGGATAAATAGACTAATAGACAGGTGAACAAATATACTAATAGACAGGTGGATAAATAGACTAATAGACAGGTGGATAAATAGAGTAATAGACATGTTAATAAATAGACTAATAGACAGGTGGATAAATAAACTAATAGACATGTTAATAAATAGACTCATAGACAGGTGGATAAATCAAAAGACAGGCAAACAAGTGGATTAACAGACAACTAATTGAACACAGTGAATAAATAGACAGACAGACACACGGACAGAAATGTGGATAAATAGACAGATAGGTAGGCACCTGGATATATATAGACAGACAAATAGACAGACGGACAGACATGTGGATAAATATACAGACATGGATGTAGTCAAATAGGCATCAAGACATGTGGATAACAATAGAGACAGACAGACGAGCGAATACAAATACAGACAGGCAGGTGGATAAACAAAGATGTAGATGGCTGGATAATTAAACAGACACACAGGCAGATAACCAGGCAGAAAGATAAATGGAAAATTAGATGGACATACGGGTGGATAAACAGACAGACAGACAGACAGACAGACAGACAGACAGACAGACAGACAGACAGACAGACAGACAGACAGACAGACAGACAGACGGGTGGATAAATAGACAGGTGGTTAAATAGGCAGGCAGATACATAACAAGATAGGCAGATACATAACAAAATAGACAGCCTAACTGAGGAGTTATGTGAAATAAAAGAGACAGACAGACAGACGGACGGACGGACGGACGGACGGACAGACACACAGACAGGATCACTAGGACCAAGTCTAACAGGTCAACTATTCCATATTCCAGTCATGTAAACTTGAAACATGTCAGGAAATCGTATATTATAGAATGGCGTAATCTATGAAAAATATGATAAATTGGCAATCTATGAGAACAATATAACGTACTGATATCTAACATTTGTAGAGAACATTATATATATATATATATATATATATATATATATATATATATATATATCGTATTAATATCTAACATTTGTAGAGAATATTAAACACACACACAAACACACACACACACACACACACACACACACACACATATATATATATATATATATATATATATATAGTTATTGTACTGAGAGCATACGGCCCACATAATTGACCATTTAAGGCACTATTGTGGTATTATAAATCAATGCTTTACGAGAAACAATAGGGATGGTACTGACATTAGACGCTATTGTCGTCGATGATGAATGTAGTGAAGTACCGAGGGGAAATCAAAGCGCATCTGACAGGGGTAATCTGGTGCGTGTTGGTGGTCATATTAGTAGTTGGTGAAAGGGCACTGCTGTGGAGGATTACTAATGGCGACTATGTCAGTTGGGTGATTCATCGGGGGTGGCTGCCATAATGATACCTAAGCATGCATAAGGTCAAAATATATGTCCTTAGGTTGTTCAAACTCACATGCGTGTGTGTGTGTGTGTGTGTGTGTGTGTGTGTGTGTGTGCGTGCGCGCGTGTGTGTGGTTTATATATATATATATATATATATATATATTTGTATGGATGTGTTGTAATTATCACCATATACATCATACCTGCTTACCTCACCTTCATAGTAACAGAACACACACGCACGCACACGCAAGCACCCGGCACACAAACGCACACCCGTCTAGCTAATATAGGTTAACGCAATTCCACCATCCTCAACGATTGACAAACACACCAAAGGCCGCATCTCAAACAAAACATGCCTCAAATATTCCCAGACCTGGGACACGAAGGGTGGCATAGAGATAGGGTGTAACAATAGAGTGTCTAAGGATCGTGTTACAATTATATATAGCGGGAGTTCGGGATCCAGCCAAGACTCCTGGTCGATTATAGGACATAAAAGTCACCCAGAGTAAGCCAGCAGTCATAAGATATATTTAAAGGCCCAGGTGTTCGCCTAAAATTGTAATCTTGCATTTTGATTCATTTGTTACTATTTGCATCTTTTACATAAGTTTTATTTTATTTTATTTATTTTTATTTTATTTTATTTTAATGTTTAAAGGGAACGCATAGATCCTGGAACCCCTTCAAGTCTGATCACACTTTACGGTGATATTTGCTGGTAAAAAAGTCTTCATATCCCGACCTTGATAAATCACTGTAAATTACGTGCTGGTGAAGAGAGGTTAGAGACGGTATACCTCTCGGGCGGCTGATGATACTGCTAGATTGTACAGATCCTTAAATCCAGATAAGCCGAGGCGTTAACCGTCGCACGGTTACCAGACTGGCACCAGATTGACGCGAGATAAAAGCAAAAACGAAATATTCAACAGAAATGAAGATAACCTGCTTAGCTGTTTTTATTTGGACAGACGAGGTCATAGACGATTGGTGCTCATACATTATTGACTGTGGTAATCATTGTCTGGTGTAGAAACGCACACCCTGTACTACAGGCAGTTCACCTCAGTAACAAACATTATCACTTACTCTCCCACGGCAAGATCGTATAATTAATGATCGCTCCCGAATGACTCGGCGGCAATACTAAACACCGTCCAGATGTTCGTGTATCGTATCTCTGCTACTAATAAAAACTAGTTTTTGCGTCAACAATCTAGAAATGCGAAATTTCGGGTCATTTATTTCTTTTCTTCTTGAAAGAACGTCAACATTCCACAGTTAGAAGGCTGCTATTTGAACAAATAAATACAGATACGTTACCAAAAAATTAATCGCGCCATAAAACGGAATTACTGTCAACTGGCCAACGTCTGTTAATGTCTTTCTTGAAATTATTTAATATATCAAATTATTACCATAATTGCCCCCCCCCTCTCTATCAATGTATTCTGATATATAATTTGTCTCTCTATCTTCCTCTCTCTCTCGCTCTCTCTCTCTCTCTCTTACATTTAATGGCATTTTCAGATATATCTCCCATCACCTACTTCACCAATTATCACTAAATATTTTATGATATATCTATAATATATTGCTAAAGATTCTATTGTTGTTTGTTTTATCTCTACTAAATATATATATATATATATATATATATATATATATATATATAATTTGTTATTTGTCATTCTAAATGATGGAGCTTTACTTCCCAGAGTTCAGATAACTTGTTGGTTTGTACACCGACTGCTTGACGTCAACTGGTCGAATGTTGACAATCCTATGACGTCATGGTGTATAACAAGTCCTGTTGGACTCCCGTACTTAGAAATATCGGATCCAGAATATTCCACCATCATCAAGTCATGATCATCATGATCATCATCATCCTCATCATCATCATGGGAGACTGAAACATCATTATCTCCGAACCACCGCCGCCAATCTTAACATAAACGAAGTAAACGTTATAAGGGGTCAGGTTACCGTAGACCATAATTTAAAAAAAAATTGTTATAAATGTTGGCCTGGAAATACACCGAACTCGAGAAAGATTGGATCAATTTAGAATAAAAACAAATAACTGAATATCTGTTACGTGTCATCTTTAGTGCAGCAAAGTTAACATTATTGTTTTAATTCATTTTTAAGTATGGCTTTATTAAATGTTATAAAAAATGATGCCGTTTTAGAGCCATTTTTGTGCGCATGGTAGGCTAAATGGGCCGAGCGACCTCCAAAGGTAATGAGGCGGTGTGAAAGATAAAACACCGTTCTGACATAACCCGGCCGGGGTTTGAACCCAGGTGTTAAAGTTATGTGGCCAACTGCGCTATCAGTTAGGTGATGGAAGCGCCCGTCCGGCTGTTTTTACATTCATATTTATTAACTTACATTTTTTGTCTGTTACGCTGCACCCCCCCCCCCGGGATCTCTACAACTTGGTACAACTGTCAACTACCTACCATATAACTATAGTTTTTTATATGTCAGTTCAGGTAACTGTATATGACCCCGAATAATCCTTTATTACCAAACATCGTCTGTCGTTTTATGACTCAGTCAACAGGTGTACATATCTAATGTACCAGTATCCAGTTCGGAACTATATGATATGTAATGGGGGAAAGGGGGGGCTTCAGGCCAAAATATTACTATGTCTAATGTCTAATTGTGGCATTTCTCTGATGAATCGTTTATAACATCATTTTTATTAACTATGATGCTGACATAGAAAAATTACTTCCTTAAAGTGTTAGAATTAGTCAATAATTTTAGGAAAACTGAGGTACTTCCAGGAAGTGTTAAAAGTACTTCCTACAGATGACATCTGTCAGGTGATACTTCTTCGATAACAGGAACAAATCAACTCCAATAACAGGAATATCAGAACAAACACTCAAACATTGATGACGACAGTAGCTCATTATAAGACAATAAATAAAGTGATAGCTGTCAGACAATATGTCTTCCTTGGAACTTCATTTATATTCTATAATAGATTTAAACGTTTACAATGTCTCTTGATAACTGACCAATGGCAGACATTAAAGACTTGCTGTAAATGTTGATAATGTACTTATAGAAGGTCAATGCAAAAGTGTTCACACATACACACACACACACACACACACACTCACACACACACACACACACAGAGAGAGAGAGAGAGTGAGAGTGAGAGAGGGTAAGAGAGAGAGAGAAAGAGAGAGACACACACACACAGAGGGAGAGAGAGAGAGCTAAATATTGACTCATGTCCAAGCTCCCATCGGGTTTGATGTATGTATATGTGGCTATCTCTTAGCGATCGGCCGGTTGCTCTATTTGCCACCCTAAAATAAAACCCCTCATCCCACCAACTGGCGGCAGACCGAGCTCCTACTGACATTATATCTCTCTCCTTTGTTTAAACCTCTGATGACCCTATGATGTCCCCACAATCAATTGTCATCCGAGATTTATCGCGATATAGCTGTTGAAGGACGCGACCTTCCACTCCTTCATTCGCAAACTATGATCACGATTTCGGCATCCGGTCGGCGTAATCCAGATGCGCAATCTCACCGAATCCAGATGGCAAACTGTGGATTGTTCCGTGACCGATTCTGACGCTGCTTTTCCGTCTTTTGGCACGTGCACGAGGTGTGATAGGTCAGACCAGTTGCTTGGCCAGTTCTCCTAATACAGAGGTATGGAATTATGAAGAGACAGTGTCTCTCCCGATAAGAAAACCTTGTTATAATGGCTACATCGATCAGACAAAAACATGTTGTTTCGTCTTACAGTAATACAGCAAAACCTACATATAACGGTCACCTCTTTAATACCACTACCACTCTTGATAATTCTGATCGTTGATGGGTGCATTTAGGTAATCGTAGTATATCTGGATCTTTGTGTTACATAAATGTTACGATCCTGAATTGTAGCACTCCTGAAGTTCTACTATACTAATATATTGAATGTATGTTTTTTAGCATTGTTAGGTAATGCACCGGCACAGAGAATCAATAATAGTGAATACAACTTCTCGATCGTTCACCAGTATTCAAAGGGTATAGTATTTCTAGTCATGTATGTGTCATATGGACGTGTCAATGATGTGTTTGTGGCAGAGGAAAATAACATAGACAGAGAGAGAGAAAGAGAGAGAGGGGGGGGGGGAAGAATTCCATCTAGAAACGTGACATGTTAATAGTCAAGCCATACCAAACCCTTGTTATACCCAACACCCAACCATACCAACAATATTCTCAGATATGTCTTATAACTAATCACATTATTTATTGTGCTGTCAATGACCATATACCGAATGTCACAATGACCACATACTGACAGTCACAATAACTATATACTGACTGTCAAAATTACCACATACGGACTGTCACAATGACCACATATTGACTGTCACAATTACCACATACTGACACTCACAATGACCACATACTGGGCTGTCACAATTACCACATACTGACTGTCACAATGACCACATACTGACTGTCACAATGACCACATATTGACTGTCACAATGACCACATACTGACAGTCACAATGACCACATACTGACAGTCACAATGACCACATACTGACTGTCAAAATGACCACATACTGACTGTCACAATGACTACATACTGACAGTCACAATAACTATATACTGACTGTCACAATGACCACATACTGACAGTCACAATAACTATATACTGACTGTCACAATGACCACATACTGACTGTCACAATGACCACATACTGACTGTCACAATGACCACATATTGACTGTCACAATGACCACATACTGACAGTCACAATGACCACATACTGACAGTCACAATGACCACATACTGACTGTCACAATGACCACATATTGACTGTCACAATGACCACATACTGACAGTCACAATGACCACATACTGACAGTCACAATGACCACATACTGACTGTCACAATGACCACATATTGATTGTCACAATGACCACATACTGACAGTCACAATGACCACATACTGACAGTCACAATGACCACATACTGACTGTCAAAATGACCACATACTGACTGTCACAATGACCACATATTGACTGTCACAATGACCACATACTGACAGTCACAATAACCACATATTGACCACATACTGACTGTCTTACTGACCACATGAATTCACTGTTTGATCAGATGATGTTGTAACCCGTAACTACCACCTGAGGACATCAGTATGTGAGGCAGTTTGTCTAGATATAGAATGTAAAGTATTAACACGTGGCTCCCTCTGGTGGTTTGGCCAGCACTTAATATTGAAGGACATCAGTTCATGGGATCTTGGGCGGGGAGGGGGGGGGGTGCTGTATAGATGCTAACGCATCAACAACATGATACTACAATGTTGTCTCCATATATCACCATCATCATGTGGCACTGTTTATTAACATCGTGTATGTATACCATTAGATATAATAAATTCCTCCCCTCCACACACACACACACACACACACACACACACACACACACACACACAATATATATATATATATATATATATATTATGCAAAAATCCCCTCAACTTAAATAATCTCCATGACAACAGTTATAATTAATCAAATAAATGCCATTTTAACAAAACTATCAACATATCAACATGAACAGACCACTCCCTTATCTGTGGAACCCCCTCCCCCCACTAATCATCTCCTACCCCCCACTCATCACCCTCCACCCATCACACACCAAACAGGTGACGATAGGTTGTGTGAGGACATATTAAAAAATGTCTTTATGTCAGAAAAAAATGATATTTGGACACATGACACTCCTCCAGTATCCAGTATGTGTCCGTCATATGTGACATAGCGTATTCCCGTACTGCCATCTAGTGGCGTACATAAGATATATATATATATATATATATATATATATATATATATATTATTATTCAACATGTTTTCAGTAGTACTCTATTATAGATCATACATTGGTTTAATTAACTGTATAGGCATACAGAAGGTCACAAATAAGAAAGGGTATATATACGGACACTATTGCAACATCATCAACAGCAACATTATAACCACAACAAATAACAGCAGAAACCACAACAACAACATCAACAATAACAACAGCACAACACCAACACTAACAAAACCAACGAGGGGTTTTAATACTTGTAACATGGTTCATAAACTAATGGACGAGTCACAAGTATATATATAGAGAGAGAGAGTGCGCACACACACACCGACACACGCATACACAGACATACACACGCACGCACGTGTATACACACACACACACACGCACGCGCGCACACATGCATGCACGCACTGTTGTAATCACCTGACCAATATTACCGCATATCAGATATTAAATACTATTTTAGTTCAAGCTCGTCATTCTAAAAATATAACTGAATCATGTCAATGAACGTCATTGTTTAATAAATTATTATTATAAGTTATCAGATATCATGTCTGAGATTAATACTATCGACGTTATTTCTGGTATTAATCTAGGGCACGAGAAATATCAGAAATAACCTTTTAATAAAAGCCAGTAGATTATTTCTAACATAGAATATGATATTATGAGATAAGTTTATGATTAATAACATCACATATAAAACATAATTTATTATAAATGTCATAAGGCAATATATTAGCTGACTTTATCTAATCACAATTATCTTGATGTTAGTGTGTACCTATTATCTTGATGTTAGTGTGTACATAGTGTCTGACTGTTAGTTTGGTGTGACTGTTAGTATGTGTGACTGCTATCATGGAATGTGTCTGTTAACATAGGATGCGACTGTTTTCATATGTGACTGTTTTCATAGTATGTTACTGTTATCATAGTGTCAGCCTAATATGTGACTGTCAGCCTAATTAATATGTGACTGTCAGCCTAATATGTGACTGTTAGGATAATATGTGAATGTCAGCCTAATATGTGCCAGTCACTCTAATATGTGACTGTCAGCCTAATATGTGACTATCAGCCTAATATGTTATTGTCACCCTGATATGTGACTGTCAGCCAAATATGTGACTGTCAGCCTAATATGTGACTATCACCCTAATATGTGACTGTCAGCCTAATATGTGACTGTCAGCCTAATATGTGACTGTCAGCCTAATATGTGACTGTCACCCTGATATGTGACTGTCAGCCTAATATGTGACTGTCAGCCAAATATGTGACTGTCAGCCTAATACGCGACAATTAGTAATTATTAGTACAATATGTCAATGATGGCATATGTTATGACTGTTTGATCATTAGCATAATGTATGGCTATCAACATAAGATGATGATGATGATTGATGTTTTACGGCCACTTTTGTACACATGGTAGGCTAAATGGGCCAAGCAACCTCCAAAGTTAATAAAGCGAAGTCAAAGATGAAACACCCTTCAGATATGCCCATATTGAGATTCGAACTCAGTATGTAATCTAACATGGTCTGTTAATGTTAACATAACACAGGTGATTATCAGCATTATCTGGCTGTTATCATAATGTGTGACTGTTAGTATAATGTCTAACTCTTAAACTAATGCATCAATATTACCATAATGTGACTGTTAGCATCATATATGACTGTTAGTATAACATAAGATTGTGATCCTGATGTATGATTGTTGGGGAAAATATATGACTGTCAGCATAGTGTGTGACTGCTAGTGTAATAACTAACTGTCAGCACAACAAATATTAGCACAGTGTGCAATTCACAGCACAATACACTACAGTGAGTATAGCATATGACTGTTAATAAAACATATCACTGTTAACCTTAGATATGACGGCCACCATAACGTGTGACTGTTTGTGTACTGGCTTTTGATATAATATTTAAATAGTACTTAAGAATAGTACTTCACTGCTAGCATAATGTGACTTAGCACAATACACGACAGTTAACATAACATATGAACGTTAACATAACATATGACTGTTAATATAACATATGAAATTAACATATGATTGTCAACATAACATATGACTGTTATCATAACATCTGACTGTTAACATACAATATGACTGTTAACATAACATATGACTGTTATCATAACGGATGACTGTTAACATAAGATATGACTGTTAACATAACATATGAATGTTAACATAACATATGACTGTTAACCTATGACTGTTAACATAACACATGACTGTTACTGTGTGTTGATTATTTCCCTAAGATCAGTCGAGCCTGTAATCACCAGAGAAAGTCGTATTACCTCCAAACTAATGAGAAACGATCGTCTTTGTATGTGGGCGATAATTCAGTCTGATCTTGATATCAAATAAAGACACCAGAATGGCGCCACCGGACCTCGATGGCTATCGGCGCTAAATGAATTCAGCTGAAGTGTAATTGAATTCCTGAACGTTTTAGCGTCGGTGATTGAAGCCGGTGTGCGAGGACGTTGGTTACATACGGCTTGTTGACATAAGGGCCAAGCCATGGCAACTCGGGACGAATACCGCCAGTCACATGATCTGGTTAGCCAATGGGCGCACGGGGCAGACCTGATAGCAAAATGTTATCATATCATGGAAGAAGTGTTCGGAAAGTAAAATCTGGTCGGAGAAATGAGACCGACAAGTGGACAAAAAGATTACTGAATAATACAGGAACATCAACGGGGTGTCTGGGTTTAAAAGTTTGGTCTGACAAGTTTCTAGGTCCATATTACTTGTACATTGGTTAATAATAATAATTATATAATAAATAGGTACAAACTAATTAGAAAAATACGCTGGAGTAAGATATTACTCATCATTAGGCTGTGGGACTTTGATTCAAATATACTAAATTATTAAATGCTACAATTAAGAGTCGTAGTCTCCGCGTGTGTGTGTTTGGTATGTTTTTGTGTGTGTGTGTGTGTGTTTATCTTACTGCTATATTCAGTAGTAGTAGTAGTAGTTTAACTACTACTACTACTAAAAATAAATATAATAATATACACCATAAAAGAGCATATCCATACCAGGAACTAGTAGGGCGGTTGAACACAGACCTCTAGTACCAAAGTTCAACTCCAAGCTTATCTATGCTGTGCGATATCGTAACACATGCGCAAAAGTGGCCAAAATAATATCTTAGTAAGCTAGCTCTGCCTGATGATGATGATGATGATGATGATAATGATGATGATGTACTAATGTACGACCATCATCAATTATACACATCTTGTTTGACGAGATGACAACAACTATGTCAACAATGGCTAAATGAAGACATTTTTTATAATCGGAGACAAAGTGTATTAATATTTTGTGATAAATTAAACATGCTCTGTGACTCTATGACTACTGATAGAGCTAAATATGACGTCATCCGTATGACTGTCTGACTCAGCAGCAGAGTACAGGGATACGATTTAAAAATATCTGAGTTCGAATCCACCTGTACTCGCTGGTTCATTTCGGGGTATTGTTTAATGTGCTCCATTAATTAATAGTTACAAACAACATACCGACCAGGATTTACCGGTCGATGAACCAGAAATAGTAACTGTAAACATTTAAACAAGTAAGTTCCTAGAGCAGAATTGTACGAATCGATAGTTACAAACAACATACCGCCCAGGGTGTTGAAAGTGGTGACCGAATTTACAGGTTGATGAACCAGAAATAGTAACTGTAAATATTTAAACAAGTAAGTTCTTAGAGCAGAATTGTACAAATGGATAGTTACAAACAACATACCGCCCAGGGTGTTGAAAGTGGTGACCGAATTTACAGGTTGATGAACCAGAAATAGTAACTGTAAATATTTAAACAAGTAAGTTCCTAGATCAGAATTGTACGAATCGATAGTTACAAACAACATACCGCCCAGGGTGTTGAAAGTGGTGACCGAATTTACCGGTCGATGAACCAGAAATAGTAACTGTAAACATTTAAACAAGTAAGTTCCTAGATCAGAATTGTACGAATCGATAGTTACAAACAACATACCGCCCAGGGTGTTGAAAGTGGTGACCGAATTTACCGGTCGATGAACCAGAAATAGTAACTGTAAACATTTAAACAAGTAAGTTCCTAGATCAGAATTGTACGAATCGATAGTTACAAACAACATACCGCCCAGGGTGTTGAAAGTGGTGACCGAATTAACTGTTCGGTAAACCAGAAAAGCTAACCGTCAAAATCTAAACAAGTAAGTTCTTAGAGCAGAATTGTACAAATCGAACCTCTACAGATGTGTCATACAATATGTTGGCGACTGTGAAGAGAGGGGGGGATGTGATCAAGATGGAAATAATAATAATTGAGGCTTTTTCTTGCTTACTTGAGTAAGAGAAATAGTTTTAGAAAGGAAACGTTTTAAAAAATCAATCACAAGGAAAAAATTTTGAAGAAAAAAAGGTGATTAAAAAAAGGTGAAGTTGGGTGAAAATGGAAGTTTTAAAAACCCCCGGTTTAGTTTTTCTCTCTCTCTCTCTCTCTTTCTGTGTCTTGTGTCTCTCTCTCTCTCTCTCTCTCTCTCTCTCTCTCTCTCTCTCTCTCTCTGTGTGTGTGTGTGTGTGTGTGTGTGTGTGTGTGTGTGGAGTGAGAGAGAGAGAGAGAGAGAGAGAGAGAGAGAGAGAGATAGAGAACAAATGATCAATGATAAAATATTTACAAAGACAAACAAACAAAGACAGTCTGTTTTAATTAAACACAAACTAGTTACAATTAGACGGGGGATTTCTTTTTTGAGGTTCAAAAACCTCAAGCACATTACCCCCAACCTCCCCCCCCCCCCCACACACACATATTGAGAGAGAAAGCACATACACAGAAGTATGCTAATTTGTTGTGTAGGTTCCTGAGGAAGGTTTGACCATCAGTTTTATGACAGATATCAACTAATGTGGATATTAAATATTTTTGCTAATACACTAAGTGGGAATACTCTTAACACATAGACAATTATTAGAGCGATAGAGTCGTGTTTATGACATTACATAATATTGGTTTTAACAGCTACATCGCCTAACAGTCAGGGAGATATATGTTTCACATTGGTGTAAGTGTGAAAATAAACGATCCCGGATGGGGAGATTTATGAATCTTCCCTGTTATGTGCCTGTGTGTACATATAACAGTGCATACATGAGTGTATGTGTGTGTGTGTGTGTGTATATATGTATGTGGGTGGGGGGTGAAGAGAGGCTGCCCATGGTTGAGATATTAAAACAGATAAATATGGTTTTGTCAGTTTGTATAAAAGAATCTCTCCTCTTGGTACTTGATAGACAAACTATTCCACATTGAGAGATCTATCAACACCACGTGACATGACATTAATTAGATGATTGTCTGACCGTACTAACATGCTAATTGTGATAATTGTCATATTTTGTGAGTGAGTGAGTGAGTGAGTGAGTGAGTGAGTGAGTGAGTGAGTGAGTGAGTGAGTGAGTGAGTGAGTGAGTGAGGACAAGTGGTTATGGAATCCCTACTTAGCGATATATCCCATAAGTGAAGTTATAACTGGTATTCGAATCCTAACCTGGAAGTTTGTACACCACAAATATACAACATATATCGTACGTACAACCAGCCAGCCATAAGATATATCATAACACACATATACCAGATATAACACAATTCGCTTACCAAATACATGGACTTGAGAGCCATTTTTATGTTGCCAGCCGTCAGCAAAAACCTCGTTCTGAAAGTTCTTATTGAAGAAAACTTTTATGGATTCTGAAAGTAAACAAACCAAAATGGAATAGTTATGACGGCGTTAATGAAATATGATTACCTACTGTAAGAATTATTAAGTACTCATAAAATTGTCAGCGATGCTGCTACAATTACCAATCACTCTTATATCATTCATGAATATCATAATTATTTAAATCTCATACAATTATCAATTATTTACATTAATTTTTTTATTATTTAATTTTCCTAAAACAATATCAGACAATAACCATCGCTGATGAAACATCTGCTAGTAACTGAATAGTAATTAAAATCGGAGATGTTTTTATGTGGACACTTTTGACACAAGATGAAAAACGGTTCAAAGTTGATGAGCAGAAGAGGAAGGTGAAACACCAATCAGACATGCATACCTATGCTAGGATTTCAATCCCAGTGCTATAGGTTTGCGGACAATCACACTAACAGACCAGCCAAATAAGCAACAAAACATGTAATTGAAGGCTACTGATCAGTAATTATGAAGCTTACATATGAAGTCAAATCATACAATTTCGACTTCAATTACAAAAACGAATGCAAACACAATTACAAACTGTCAGTTCAGCCATAGTTTCGTTTGTTTATCATGTTTGCTTTAGAGAGTTAAAGAGGATCCCAATCTTATCCAACATGTAAAACTTCTAAAAATATTAATTAAATAACACTGAAATTATATTATTGTTATATATATCGACCACTTATTGTCAGGTAATATCTGAAGAAATGAAGCAATTACACACATATGGAGACAACAAAATAACATATTTAGATAAACGTCGCTCAGATCATGTTTCATATTTCAGGTGAACAGTTTCCATTTAAAAGCAAAAATATTCACTACGCAATTGTTTAAGGTGTTATATGTAACACGAAAACACTTAGCTACATCTGTCGTTCCAAAAATAACCTTTTCAACTACATTATAGAAAGAGATGAAGTAATATGATACTCATTTCGTGTTCTTAAATCACCTCATGTTTTTTTATCAGTTTATCTGTAAACTTTATTATCTGATTATATTAATATTGATGAGCTATCCATGTATTCTTTGTCAACATTTTAAAACTGTTATGTACAATAAGATATAACAATAACTATATCATCAGTTTTAGTCTCCTCGCATGTGTATACTCCCCCCCCCCACACACACACATCACACGTAGGGAATTGGTGATCTGTTTGATTTAACTGTGCCACGAACGACTGACAAAACATTACACGTCTTAATAGGAAATGTTGCTGTAATTGGTAGCCTGATAAATCATCCACATGATGTACCTTTTTTGCCAGTGTGTTTTCATTTACCTATATGACACACACACACACACACACACACACACACACACACACACACACAGAGAGAGAGAGAGAGAGAGAGAGAGAGAGAGAGCCCTGTAAGCCTTCTAGAGCTATTCAACAACCAAACCTCCCCTCTCCTCTTCTTCCCCTCAATAAGACAATAAATTCCAATTTTCCATTATTTTCATATCTAATACGTGTCCTCACATCGCCATTCACACGCGCCATCGTGCAAATTGTCTGACAGAACAGTCGGTAAAAACCGTCCAAAACCTTCATTAAATTTTCCTACCAGACACAACATGCGAACGGGTATTGTCCCATAACGTGTGTATGACGTCTTTATATAACAGACAAAGGGAAGAGGGATGAGTTTGGTGGGAATGAGGGGGGGGGGTGATGACGGTTACTGATGGCAGCCAACATCATTACTGATTGATGTTGAGAGCAGAACGTGAATAAATTAAGCTAATTACTACATACCTGAGATGGTCTTTATTGTGTAATTCTACTCTCTCTCTCTCTCTCTCTCTCTCTCTCTGTGTGTGTGTGTGTGTGTGTGTGTGTGTGTGTGTGTGTGCCTTTAGAAAATTCCTGGGTCAGTAATTTATGGTGCTTTTGTGAGTGAGTGAGTGAGTGAGTGAGTGAGTGAGTGAGTGAGTGAGTGAGTGAGTGAGTGAGTGAGTGAGTGAGTGAGTGAGTGAGTGAGTGAGTGAGTGAGTGGTGAGTGGTGAGTGAGTGGTGGTGAGTGAGTGAGTGAGTGAGTGGAGGATCTGTGAGAGGGCTTGTATTATCACAGTTGGATATTAAAACGAATATAATTACAGATGGTGACTAGGTTAATGAATAACGTTTTAAATGTTTTTTTCTAATTACTTTTTATACCCTGAACATGTGTGTGTGTGTTTGTGTGTGTGTGTGTTTGTGTGTGTGTGTGTGTGTGTGTGAGAGAGAGAGAGGGAGGGAGAGAGAGAGAGGGAGAGAGAGAGGGGGAGAGCAGGGGCGTGTGTCTGTATTTAAATGCTTTCTTTTCTCATCATGCTGTCATCACGAAAGAAAAAACATCAAAGATGAATCTTTCTTTGAACTGTTGGATGAATCCCTTTTTTTTAATATAGAAAAATGTCATCATAAAATGTAGAAATAATAGTGATCGTCTGTTAGTGTCTAAGTGTGATAGGCATAAAGGTGAGAAACGGCACTGGCTCAAGGATTCAAAATACACAATTACTTAACCTGAACAAGTCATTATTAGACCAACACTAAACAGTTCATGATGCTAAGTTAAAGGACTATTTAAATCTGCAACCCACAAGAGAGAGAGAGAGAGAGAGAGAGAGAAGAGAGAGAGAGAGAGAGAGAGAGAGAGAGAGAGAGAGAGAGAGAGAGAGAGAGAGA
>JAODUP010000183.1:435000-477500 GCA_025642065.1 Paralvinella palmiformis
GGCACATGATGTGTTGTTTGTTGCGAGCTGTGGTATCAAATGGCATGTTTTTACGTGCTTCCGCTTTTTGTACGTAGCCTGCATGTAGCAGCTTTCCTGTGGGCGTGACATATTTGTCGCGTACGAAAAGCGAATTAGCTGGTTCCCACAGGCTGATGAGTAGACCAGACACATGCTTAGGTATACGCACACATTTATCAATATGTGGAGATATGGAACATTTTATTTTTAGATTAATGTATGTATAGTTGTATTTAGATTTATGGAAGTAGGTTTCGAAGGATGTTTAGATATGTTGATGCCTGTTGCCTCTTACTATGTACCCTAAAACACACACACACACAGACACACACACACACACACACACACACACACACACACACACATATATATATATATATATATATATATATATATATATAATCAGATAATATTATTACCATATAGACCAGTTAAACGAACACTCCCTCTCACAAACACACACATATTTCTTATCTATTTTCCCATAACATCACCCATTTTACACAATAACTGTTCCTTCAAGCTTGAACGCCATTCTTCCTACAAGACCATCTTATTTTCCACAAGTTCCCATAAGGCACTTTATTGTTCCCACCAAAACAAACTATCAAAGCTAGCTATGGCCCAAATTCCATATTCCCATAGCCCCGATCTTGTCAGAACAACAACTTCGACTACATATACCTTTGCAATTCATCAGGATCCCCAAATCCTTCAAGAGTCTACAATTCCTGGCTGGCTGTTGAAGTACAAAACTTATTACCAACCAACTCATAAAAACACACACACATGCACACACGCACACGCGCGCGCTGTATTACTGAATGAAACACCACAAAGAACAGCAACAATCGGCAGTTGAGGAGAACAGAAACACATTGTGTTCTAAAATTGAAGCCACTCAAGAGCCAAAACAATCGACTTTTAAATATTACAAAATGGTGACTTATGGAAAGAGTAGTATAGGAAAGAAAAAGCCACAATCGTCGACTGATTTCAAAATGCGGAATCTCTCGCAAATTGACCAATTAGAGCGGTCTTGGTATTTTTTTCATGTCAACAACAGCACGTGTGAGACATAAAGGCGCTCCCCCTAAGTTTCGTTAGCATTTTTGTTGAAATTCCATTAAAATAAAACATCATATTGATTTGGTGAATAAACGCTGACTAAATACGATAATAACGGTTTTATTTGCTTTCTTAAAAGTATGCAGTCAGTAATGGGATCGTCTGCCGAGCACCGACAGAAACACGTCTCCCGAGTTAAAATTGTCAGCCCCGGGTTCGAGACCTAATATACAGTAAAGGTTGGGGACTGGGAATTCATTTCATAATAATAGTACTTCGAGTTATCCCAGTTTTCAAATCTAGGTGTTATGCATGTATCAGATATTACTGGCACATGAGCGATAATTGGTGAAAACTACACTGGAAATGATCAATACCAAGGCCCGTGGCGTATTCCTTTGCCTTTTCCTGCCAAATAGAATTAGAAATAGGAATGTTTTGGGCTAGGGCTCTGTATATCAATCACTGTCCACGGATCTTATGACGTAACAAAGCCATCTCTGAGTGTTCCTTGAAATCTGATCCACGGAGAACTCTTCGTGGTCTAGCGGTAGCGGATTGGACCACAGAAAACTAACTCCCGTGTTCGAATCAGGGCGTGGGCATATCTGAATGTTGTTTCATCTTTGACTTTGTTTCATTACCTTTAGATCTAATGTCGCTCGGCCCATTTAGCCTAACATGTGCACAAAAGTGGCCGTAAAACATCAACCAACATCATCATCATCATCATCACGGAGAACTCTTAACACGAACCAATCACAATAATCACCAATATTTAAACCAAGTAAACCAATTACGGCAATCACACAATCACACCAACCACAGCCGTAATCGGCTGACAGCATTTAAACCAGCCACAACAGTCATGCCAATTACAACACAATTATCAAATAATAACGATCCGGAAGGCCTATACTGCGTTTTCAGAACTCGAAAAGAAAAATCTCAATCAAAACATACAACTTCTGCCCCGGAGAGTTTTCCCAGTTTGACACTCAGGTGGCGCTAACAACATCCGGCCAATAGTGAGCCGGCGTTGGGCGTTTGGTAGACGGGGCTGTTTTATTGTTCGGGTTTGTTGACGCGTTGTTAGGCAGAAGATCGCCACCGGGGGCGTCACATTCCGCGATAACGGTCACATGACTACTAATGGGCACGTGACGGTCAGCGGTCACGTGACTGCCAATCTTTAGTATTGGCTTTATGGACGTAGGATTGTAGCATTCATTAGATGTACGTCGGCCAATCGGAACGCTTAAATTAGTTTTAAGACAGATGACTGACGTAAGGCATTAGCTCGTGATGAATGGTAAATAGCTAGAGGGTTCGGGGTGGGGGGGGGGGGGAAGATATTGAGACCACCTGATAGTGATGGGGTAGTAATTGGCCAATGGCTGGCTTGGATGGTCGGATTGGGGGGAAATGGTGGGTATTAGATGTGTCTCGGGGTCGATAGGGTGTGAATAGATCCTGGCACAGAGAATTGTATATTGTAATTATAATATTTTGAACAGTTTTTCAGGGGAATGAATCTGGGGGGGGGGGGCTATTACTACAGTGGCATATAATGTGTAACCATTCGTTCTCATCGCTGTTTTGGTCAACCCGTATACTTCGCCTTCTCCTTTTACCGCCATTACAACCTAACACATGAGAACCATCAGTAATATTTATCTTTAATTTGTTCGAAGGAGCCCACAGTCAGAAGGGCAAGACCACGGCCCACAGTCCACAGTCAGCAGGCCAAACCCACGGCCCATAGTCAACAGTCCACAGACCAAAGTCAGCGGGCCAAGACCACAGCCCATAGTCAACAGCCCACAGTCAGCAATCACTCGTCGACTGTCTAAAGTCTCTCTTGGAGCTCAAAACCTGAGCTTAATAATTTACCGATATATCACAGCTGGACCGATATATATGTCAGCTCGTGGTCATTGCTGTGTGTGTGTGTTGTATGTGATATATATATATATATATATATATATATATATGTGTGTGTGTGTGTGTATGTGTCTGTATATATATATATATATATATATATATATATATATATATATATATATATATATCACAAGCGAAATGAGAATGGTTTCTAACCGATTTAGTAAAATGGTGAGTATTGTTCATTATACAAAAATCGAAAAAGGCAAGGAAATGCATCCTGATGAACTCTCATCTAGGCTGTCACCGATCTAACGTATTGCTGTGACCGCTTCTACCATTGAATCATAAGGGAATGGGACGTCAAAACTGACCATTAATTCTACTCATTTACGAGTGAGATCTTAATATAAAGAATGCTATATCACTATGTTAGCTGATACATTGTATAAACAGAAAATTGATACATGTGTTTCAGTAGGACAGCTACGGGTGCTATATTTGTCCTGCACCGATACATCATTTCTGCGGGAAGTCGATACATTATTTCAAACATTGTTTGCGCTAGTCGAGTCTATAGATCACTTTTACGGCAAATTTGTAAATTGATAGACATTTTCAAGAAGAAGCTGGCCTCCTTTTGACAACAATATTAATGGAATCTTTAATGGAAACAGACGATTGACAAGATGTTTCCACTAAAAGGTTGATGGTGATATACGGCATTAAATATCGTATCAACCGCAAGTTGATATATCATGCGTAGTAGAAATCGATTAAACTTTCAGGAGAATGTTGGCCCAGAATTTATGTAGCTGGGTCGGCTTCTGGATCAGTTCGACAGAAATTTGATACACCATATCTACTAAACCTGATACACGGTGTCTACTAAAACTGATACACCATGTCTACTAAAACTGATACAATATGTCTACAAAAACTGATGCACCATGTATACAAAGTTGATACGCCATGTCTACTAAACCTGATACACCATGTATACAAAGATGACACACCATGTCTACTAAAACTGAAATACTATGTATACAAAACTGATACATCAGGCGTACAAAATAACTGATATAATGATATACAAAAACTGATACTCATATGGACAGAACTGTTATGCCATGGCTTCAAATAAAATGATGGAACTTGTTTACAAAACAAAAACCCATACAACGTGTCTATAACACATGATACAGTTCTCTGAAAAGCTGATACACTTATTGCAGATAATACGTTGTGTACAAATGACATCATAATGACGTCATTCTTCATGTGTCCAAAAGTTAACTTGGTTAAAGTCGTTGATATTCTACAGGTAAATGACATAGTATTTACACAGGAAGTCTACTCCAAACATTTATACAGGAATCTAAACCCATTGTTACACAGGTTGCTGAGTGGTTACAACAAGCTACTTGTACACATAGAAAAGAGTGACTTGTTTAACCTCGGCAATTGTCACACCTAGGGCACGTGGATGAGGAATTAATCTATTGAGAGAAAAGGGGAGATTATCAGACATGGATAACACACTGGGATTCGATCTCATGACCTAGAAGTATGCAGTCCAGCGCATCATTAATTGACGAGCGTTGCACGTAAACCTACGTAGATCTAAGATACGAACTGGTGTGACACGATCTACTCGTAATTGAGTCGAGTGGTGGGGCGGAGGGAGTCGGCTCAAGTGCGACACAGGAAACGGAGTTGCTGCTACAAAGGGAATTGGCTTAACTGTCAGACAGGAAAGGCTCACGAGTCAAGAGTTGAACAGGAGGCTGAGTCAAGAGTTAAACAGGAAGCTGAGTCAAGAGTTAAACAGGAAGCTGAGTCAAGAGTTAAGCAGGAAGCTCGCCAAAAACACGATGAGGCCACATGTTAACTCACAGGACTGCGTCAGATTGTCGAGAAACGATTTATGTTTACATCAAGTGGCTATGGAATGCTTAACAGAGACATCGATACATTATTTGAAGAAGAACAGTCACATTACTGAGCAGTAATGTAGGAATCAGCGATCCTAGAGACAGACAGACAGAGAGACAGAGAGGGATAGAGAGAGACAGACAGACAGACAGACAGACAGACAGACAGAGACAGGCAGACACACACAGAGAGAGAGAGAGAGAGAGAGAGAGAGAGAGAGAGAGAGAGAGAGAAGAGAGACAGACAGACAGACAGGAGAGACAGACAGAGAGACAGACAGACAGACAGAGAGACAGACAGACAGACAGAGAGACAGGCAGAAAGACTGACAGAGAGACAGGCAGAGAGACAAACAGACAGAGAGACAGACATACAGAGAGACAGACATACAGAGAGACAGACAGACATACATACAGACAGACAAACAGACAGACACACAGAGAGACAGACAGACAGAAAGACAGAGCTAACTAAATTAAGATATTTAGACAAACCAACGATCGGTTGGTCAGTAAACAAACAATACCAGCTCGGACAGACAGAACTATTCGGCCGTCGGTTAATCAGAACAAATAGAGGGAACGAGATACGGAAATCATCTCGACCGCTAATAAATTGCTTCGCTGAAAAGAAACTCGGCGGAGACGGGAGAGGAAGATGGACATAGATCACAATAGGAGGGTGTGGATCTCCGTTATCTGTCGGCCATTGCGGTGGCTAATTTTGGCTAACTTAATCTCGTCTTTTGTCTGGTCGCGGGGGTAGCTCATTTCCCGGTACGTCCCGGCTGGTCTGCGGCCTAATAGATCTCGAAGACGAATAAATGGTGTCTGGATCGGGCGACGGGAGACGATTGGATCGTTCCGTCTTCGCGTCATACGAGACCGGGAGAAGTTTTGTTTTCTAATTATCCGACATCTGGCTGGTGATCACCCGCGGCAATCACTGCCGGATAATTCGAAATGGGACGATGCAATTACGTAGGAGTACGATTTAAGGAAGAAGCGGACTGACTATTTATTGACAGCTGTCCGTCAGTAGAGATTGTTTTATCTGTTCTCATCCTATATCATCATATTATAATCATAGTTTATATAGCTGGCATCTGTGACGTCACTTAACCGTCCTCATTAGGTGAAATCCTCATCGACATAATTAATCAACTTAAAATAAAATTATATGACAGCCCATCTGAGTGTATGTATATGCATGCATATACAGTAGAATATATATGCATATACGGAGGAATTTCCTTTAATGACCATTCCATTTGTGTAATCACGATTGATAAAAATTCCTGGTCCCCATTAAGCCCACACTACACTAAGGTCATCCTACACTCTGTAATATATATGTCTCCCCACTAAGGTCATCCTACACTCTGTGATATACATGTCTCCCCAAACATTAAGGCCCCCTTTTTCCCTACACTCTGTAATATACATGTCTCCCCATTAAGGTCATCCTACACTCTGTAATATACATGTCTCCCCATTAAGGTCATCCTACACTCTGTAATATACATGTCTCCCCATTAAGGTCATCATACACTCTGTGATATAGATGTCTCCCCATTAAGGTCATCTTACACTCTGTGATATAGATGTCTCCCCATTAATGTCATCCTACACTCTGTATTATACATGTCTCCCAAATTAAGATCATCCTACACTCTGTATTATACATGTCTCCCCGTTACGGTCATCTTACACTCTGTATTATACATGTCTCCCAGTTAAGGTAATCCTACACTCTGTAGTATATTATTTACCCCATTAAGCCCATCCTCACTATGCATTATATTAGCCTCCCCATTAAAGACATACTATATTATATTAAGACGATCCTACATTGCATTATAATAATTTCTGCATTAAGGTCACTCTACACTGTAATATAATAATCTCTCCATTTAAACCTACTCTACACAATATTATAATAATCTTCCCATTTAAGTCTACTCTGCACAATATTATAATAATCTCCACATTTAAGGCTACTCTACACATTATTATAATAATCTCCCCATTTAAGGCTACTCTACACAGTATTATTATAATCTCCCCATTTAAGGTTACTCTACACAGTATTATACTAATCTCCCCATTTAAGGCTACTCTACACAGTATTATAATAATCTCCCCATTTAAGGCTACTCTACACAGTATTATAATAATCCCCCATTTAAGGCTACTCTACACAGTATTATACTAATCTCTCCATTTAAGGCTACTCTAGACAGTATTATAATAATCTCCCCATTTAAGGCTACTCTACACAGTATTATACCATTTAAGGCTACCCTAACAATAGGTTTTATCATTCAGTAAGCCGTCTATATGTGTGTATGTCTCTCTGTCCCACAGACTGTCTGTTTGTATACAAGTCTGTCAGACAGTTTGTCTTTCTATCCCTTAATTTGTCTGTCTGTGTGTCTGTCTGTATGATGCCTGTCTCTCCGTCTCTCTGTCTATATATATATATATATATATATATATATATATATATATATATATATATATATAATACCACTAATTACTACCTACGCGGTAAAAACCCTTCTGACGTCATCATCTATGACGTCACCAAATGGTAAGAAACACTAAGGAATTCTAGATGAGACATAAATCATTATCTGCTATGGGAACATAATTACGGAATCCTGTATGAGATATGTCACATACCTCCATTGCTGACATATATGTGGGATCTCCACGACATGGTGGTGGAGGGGGAGGACAGCTCTGTGTCCCCTGTGTACCACCGTTCACACGATGAACTGGTGTAGTAACGGTACTCTCCAACTAGAAGGGGGGGAAAACAAAGAAACAAAATATTAACAAAACCTCTCAAGTGTAAGATGTCACTATTAGATTGGTGTTATTGTCTACAGCAATATTAACAATCTCATTTACATTAATACTCGTGTGAGTATGAATACTAAGTGGCTCTCTCTCTTTCTCTCTCTCTCTCTCTCTCTCTCTCTATATATATATATATATATATATATATATATATATATAACCAATATGTGTGTGTGTGTGTGTGTGTGTGTGTGTGTGTGTGTGTGTGTGTGTGTGTGTGTGTGTGTGTGTGTGTGTGTGTGTGTGATTGTGATTGTCTGGGAGTTCGTTAACTTCAACTAAAGGACATATAAACTAAAATATGACATTAATTATGTAGTATGATTGGGACTATGGTATTTACTCCTTAAAATATATATTTTGTATTATTCTAAACTCTTAGCTTTAAGCTTTATATATATATATATATATATATATATAGAGAGAGAGAGAGAGAGAGAGAGAGATATACCTTTCATGCTCATGCGCATTGTGTTTCTAATACAGGACATTTGCAATGCTATAGTACACTGATTCATTTCCCAAAAAAAGGGTATGAATTCACCTGAAAATAAGTAATTGGCACAAAACGCCAAACGATGCTAGCCAATCATATCACTTAAATACAAATCATAAAGTGTACTAGTCACTTCCCTTTTAAATACGAATAACCGGTAGCAATTAGCCAATTATATCATTGTAATAAAGATTTATGTCATAGTCCATTACATCACTGTAATGTAGGCCATCGCAGCTAGCGGCCAATTACATCGTTTTAAAAGACGTCGTCAATACTCAGGCAGTTGCTCATAAAATATAAACCAAACATCACGTGACGACAACAAAGGGCTGCCTTAATAAAGAAGGGAACATCAATTATAAAAGTCTTCTCTCCAATATTGTCAGAGAACGACCGATAGCGACTCTTCTCTCTTTATAACAAGACACACCGCGGCAATACCTGTCGCTCTTTATACCAATACATAGATAGCGCCACCTATCTGTCTTTACCCAGATGCACATACAGCTACGGCTATCTCTCTTTACAACGCACCCATACGGACGCGCACACGCACACACGCACACATAGAGCGACACTTATCTCTCTTTATAACAATAACTAGACAGCGACACCTGTATATCTCTCACTACGGCATCAGACAGATAACGACACCCCTCTCTCTCTCTCTCTCTCTCTCTAAAGCATCATATAAATAGCGACACCTATCTCTATCACAACAGACATACAGCGACACCTATCTCTCTCTCTCTCTCTCTAAAACATCATATAAATAGCGACACCTATCTCTATCACAACAGACATACAGCGACACCTATCTCACTGTGCCGCAACGCTCACACAGCGACACCTATCTTACATTATAACAACAAACAGACAGCGACACCTATCTTTCTTTATAATAACAGACATAGAAAGACAGCTATCTCACTTAGCCGCAACGCTCACACAGCGACACCTATCTGACTTTATAACAACAAACAGACAGCGACACCTATCTCTCTGCCTCATAACACAAACCAATCGTTTGTTAACCAGTTTTACCATTCCCTCGGCGGAGACCTTTCATCATCAAATGGCTGCAGCAAGCCAAGAAATAAAATGGATCGCTTTCGTGTTTTTAGTATCCCCAGAGCGTGAAACTAGCGGTTAAGGGCAGCTGAGGGGGGGGGGGGGTAAGCCCGTTTATTCCAGATGAAGAGAGAGCGAAACGTGAGGATGGTTAATACAGATGTGATGCGTAATATTATCATGACAGATGTATTGACAGATGTTTGTAATAGCTGGCGGTGGCTGATGATGAATTGGCCGGTATATCGTACATCATCGTGGTATCGTGGTTCTATCAAATTTAAATAGATGTCTACCTTTGGGGGGGGGGGTGTTCCGGGATAGCTGGAGAAATCGTTTGTTTGGGGAGAAAGGCGAGAGGGAAAATTTGTGGTAGACATAGACACAGCGAGTTATGATACCCAAATATTTGGTTTTTTGTTTTATCTGGGGTTCGTCTCTGAGTTTATGTTCACAAAAATATGTCAATTCCGCTATCACAAACTTGTTATATATTGAGTTATATTACGTTAATGTGTAGGGATGGCGGTGTGTGGATAAATCCACAACTGGCTGAATGGAGAACACACACACACACACACACACACACACACACACACACCACACAATACATATCCTCCCACACAGTATATATATATATATATATATATATATATATATATATATATAAACACACACTCACACACTCACACACACACACACATATATATATATATATATATATATATATATATATAATCACACACACAGAGTGAGAGAGAGAGAGAGAGAGAGAGAGAGGAATCACAACACACACACACACACACACACACACACACACCAAAAAAAACCACACACAAACACACACACAGAGAGAGAGAGAGAGAGAGAGAGAGAGAGAGAGACGAACACAACCAGAATTAATAACATTGCTGGCAAAATCAAACAATTCCTACTGCTGCTAAAACTTTAATAACGGGAGAGAATTTAATTTCTATGATAATATGATGACGATTCTCTGCTAGTTTTTGTATTTAATCAGCAACACAAACCACACGACCAACTGTCACGTGACGCATCTAGTAGAATAGACAAGATGAACTGTTGTGCGTTTACATTTATAAACAGTATACCTCACAGGTAGCTAACCATAGTCTTCCAATGTACGGGTTCAAAAACCGATAAGCACGATGAAATATATTACACTTATATGATTCTAAAGCGTTCGACACAGTGTACTTTAGATAGCCTTTGGCTAAAACGAACCTTCTCCCAAACTATTTATTGACTAACTATATCAAATACTCTTTAAGATCTAATTCGTAAATAACATTATTATATTTGTATGCTTTCGTCGCATTATTGGATATAATTATTTCTTGGTTTAATCTCTATTTAATCTAATTAATCGATATCGTACGAGATTTTGTATGTTACAACATGGAGAAAAAAATAACCTTATAAGATATTAATCTTATAAAGTGATAACTCATAAAATAAAATAAATTTTATCTGTCATCGTTATTAAAACGTCCAGTTTTCTATACAACATCTGAAAATCGTCATATTACAACCAAGAAGATACATCGCTGCTCATAAACATTATATGTTGCCTAGCAACCAGTAAACATACCATAATATGCTCGTAATGATCAGACTATTTTTGTAAAACTGTAATAAATAGTATAAATATCTATGTTTGAGAAAGATGATGATGATGATGATAATGATGATTATGATGATGAGGGAAGATAAGAAAAAGATTATAAAATACATATACATCAGAGAAAACCTTCAAAGATATGTTACCAATGATATACTGAATATACATATATTTATTTGTCGTGCTATTAGTTGAAATAAGACAATATTATAATCGGATTAAAGAATATATATTTTCAAAATAATTTTCCACCCAAGAGATGATGTTAAAATATATAAATATCGTGGAGACTTTCTAAAATATACCCAGCTACCCACACAGGCGAGCGTGTGCACACGCGCGCGCGCGCACACACACACACACATACACGCACATACACACACATACACGCACACCAAGGCACGCACACATCCCATACAATCATTCACTCACGCCCAGATGACCTTGACCATAGAATGATGACATATTTTACGTCACGGTACCCAAAATCACCTCCAATGATTTAGTTCTGTTGGGTATCATCTAACTGATTCTCTGCGCCAGTGCCTTTTTGTCTCCCAAATGCATTCGTTTCAATTTAACTTCCCCTGTCATACACACACACACACACACACACACACACACACACACACACACATACATACATACGCACGCACTCACTCGCACGCACACACACACACAAACCAATTTGCAACAATCCACTTAACGACAGAGAAAATCCACCAATTAGTCTTCTACGATGTGATGGGATGAACGAGTCAGACATTAACATATCGTTATATGATATTTATATTTATGTGACGGAGATATACTCCATGGGCAGTAGGTGTTGATAGTAGACTACACGATTAAGGAAATCGGTGGAAGAAATTTCTTAGAGCAGTGATACTGCATTAAGAGCTAACTACCAGCCATTCCGTGCTAATCGATATTGTTTATAAATGATACCGAACCCTCAAAAACGACAGATTGATGGCTTAAAAGACATTGATGTCTGGTCACAATAATCACTATCAGGTAGATTACAGTGGGTGATCTGGGTGATGTTTTGGGTGGATGATGGTGGATGGTGATGGTGGGTGGTGATGGTGGGTGGTGATGGTTCCGGATCAAATACATAACTAAACACCAGGAAACATATGACGCGATCAACGTTAGCTAGAGATAACATCAGAGATAATGGGTCTCATCACTGGGAATCCTAAATAACATCATCTGACAACTAGATGACAGTCTCAGGCTCACAAAAAAATATAGATAAAAATAATTAACTGGGTGCGTGGGTGGCTGGGTGAGTGGTCATTTGAGTGGGCCTTTTGGGTTGAGTGTGTGGGTGGTTGACTGACTGGAAGACCGACCGACTGACTGACTGACCGACTGACTACCCAGCTATCTTGAGACCTAGCATTGACACAATAGTTCCTACTCGTCCTAAACAAGGTATATATCACAAAAAAATCCCCCCTCCCCTCCGTCCTATAATAACTGATCTATTATTGAGAGTCAGGATGTTAGTGAGGTGAACTTGATGTAATGAATACTTATTCGCACGTACGTATGCTGATATTCTATTTGAATCACTTTCGTTGGCGAACGGTCAGGACAGTATTGGCACTGAGTGAACTCATATTTATGTGAATTGGTGAGTGAGTGAGTGAGTGAGTTTTACCTGACTACTGACGGGTCACGGCTGTAACAAACTCACCCATCAATAAATGTATACCAATATAGACTTAATAACAATGGTCTTAATCTGTTAAAGAAACTTAGTGGCCGCAATAGACAAATAGTCGTAATAGAGAGATAATAGTGAGCGTAAAACACAAGAAGATGGCATTTTACTAGAGGTCGTAATACGATAATGGTCGTTGTGGCGGGGTACTTTACTGTAGAGAGATGGTTCCTCTAGAAGGTTCCAATTTGAAAATATCCCCATTAAGACCATTACCATAACGGAACCATTTCCCCATTATGACTGAAGGTACTCAGTTTTCCAACCATAAAGATTGTTTATATATTGTTGCTTTGTTAATGGGGTAGAGAATTAATGGGGGAATACTACTTTTTGTGTATTGGCATGCTTGTATGTTAGCGTGTGTGTATGTCTGTGTGTATGTGTGCCCGCGCGTGTGTGTGAATGTTTATATTAAACATATAACCCATTTAGGATATAAACTCTTCTAGTGTTTGTACCCCTGATGAGTCGTCCAGGTGTTGTCATGAGTTGTCACTATCTCTACCACTGCCTTTTCTAATACTGATATTGATCACAAACACGTGTGGTCACGTGTAAACACACGCACAGACACACACACACACACACACACACACACACGCACACACGCACAGGGTTAATATCAGTACAATTACCATTAACTACAAACCCAAACAAGCTACTGATAAGATCTGGATCAGATATCCAGACTGTTCATTGGTCTATATTAACATCTTTCGAGTGACTTTACTCAGGCACTACTCTACCCTTGAAGCCTGGCACCCTCCTACTCCTCCCCCCACTTCCTAAAAACCAAAAACTCACCCTTATACTGACCCAGATAAGAATGGAGGACAAATCAGTCAGTTTTAATCATTATATCTCATGATTCATGGATTATTAATCAGAAGTCCTGGATCCGAATTACTTTGATCATCATGCTCCATGTATAATGTACTACAAATTACTGAAAGGTTTTTGGTGGAACGTTATGACAACATTTATAGACATAAACCTTTGGGGACGTAATGATAGTCATGATGTTCCAGATAGTCTCGATGAAACCGGAAGTTCTACCCTTTTCAATCCTATTTTCGGCCTATTAAGGCATAAACGAAGGTCATGGCAATGTAATGTTAAGTTATTATCATATTTTGTGGCATTATTTTGTTGTATTATATCCGTTGAAAACGAATATAAAGTAATAAATAAAACACATCCATCGATCATTGAAAGCCGAGGCATAACAACACAACTGGATCACATGACATAGCACACAAAGCCTCATCCCTATTTTTGGTCTACACAATAAAACACAGATCCTATGTGTGAATGACGAGCCGCTTGTTCCAATTTAATAATAATAATAATAATAATAATAACAAATTCTATAGCGCCAACATCCTCGAATAGAATCGAGCTCAGTGGCACACCTACTATATAGTACAGGGGTTGGGCAAACTCATAGTATAGTGCAAAATTCACCAATAAAGTTTAGTGCAATTTGCTTAAGCATCAAGATGACGTTGGGACTGGGTGGCCATTTTGTTTTACTGATTATTTGAGATACCATCCATTGTTTCTGGCATGTGTACGTGTTTACAGAAAATCTTAAATCTCGCGAGATTTGCCTCAAATACGTAGAGGCCGATTATCGAGATGGGCCGAAAATAGGGAATTAGCTGAAAATATGATATGCCGTCATTGTACACACACGCGCGCGCGCGCACGCACACACATGTACACACACACAGACACACACACACACACACACAAACATACACTGAGACACAATATACAGATCTATAATGTGATACACCGTCATTATACACATACAGTAAACCGATCGTTCAGCGACAAAAATATTAAACTCATTAAGCGAATTTAGAGGAACCAAGATTGATATTAATTTCGTGTCCAATTTCAGCCTCGGATCGAGTCAATCCTCGCTAAGCCAGCTCGGCTCTGGATCAGATTCTCTTTAATTTGGCTGACAAACCAAAGGCCAGGATAAGGCACATGAATCTGGCTCTGGCTTAGGCGTGTTACTATCAGGGTCACATTGGCTGGATGATGATGATGATGATGATGATTGTGGTGGTTGTCGTGGTAATGATGATAATAGTGATTATGGTGATGATAGTGATTAATGATGATGATGATCAACTCGCTAACATACAAAGCCATCAGAATCTTATGCTGCTACTCTTACACCAGTACATGTCATGAATGAATAAATGAGTAAGTGAGTGAGTGAATCAGTCAGTCTGTCAGTCAATCAGCCAGTTTAACTCCAACGCTAGTCACGTGAAGGAAATAAAGTAGAGGAGCTATTGCTAAGAGAAACCACTTAATCAATTCGAATCGTTTAACTTTAAGATGAAACATCCAACAGAAGCAGATTACGTTTGGACCCGATCGCACCGTTACCAATATAGATGACTTCGCTATCAGCCAGATATGACCAACAACCCAAAACGAGCCATCAATCAAGTCGTTGCACATTTCCGCCTCTCGAAATCGGCTTCAGCCATCACGGTCATATTATCGCCCCTCGAAGGCCCCGAGCTATACCGACAAAACACGACAGGGCGCCGGACCCCGCCAGGTGCCAATACCGAGTCCCTGGACACGGACCCCGCAGTTAGTGATCCCTATCTGGTCGTTGACCACGTTGGGAACATTTCCTGCGAGGTGCCAAACACAATTACCGTATTTCATTGTTGAGTGAAACAATAAAGGATTAGAAAGATCTGGGGCGAGGAACACCCCCCCCCCCGGTTCAGCAGTGCAGTCTGTCACGTGGTACATCAACAAAAGGTATCTCGCCGATTGTTGTCTACAGTCGGAGAGTTAATCACGTGACTGTAACATATGGTTACCAATTCAGAGCTCGATGGATGTATTATGAATCACACAAAAGTTTGGGATTCTGAAATGTCTTCTGAAGCCGAACATCATCAATCTAGCTTCAACACATCATCACATCAAACTGTATTGGAATTGTAATAATTTCATCTTTACTTGTTACACCTGTACAAATACGAGAGAAAAAACCCTTCGATTTAACAACCGCAAGTTTCATCCAGGCTTCTTCAATTAAACCGTATTTGGTTCTCTCTCTCTCTCTCTCTCTCTCTCTCTCTTGATATATATATATATATATATATATATATATATATATATATATATATATATGGGTTGTCTGTTTATTAGTAAATAGGAGACGTTATTGGCGGTTTGGGGCTGAGATTTTGTGTCAATGTTTTTGAGGGTCAATATTTAGTGACAGCTGAATGTTCTGGGGGGGGGGTGTTTATTTATAAACTAGCACACGCCAACCTTTGTCTCCTAATCCACACACAATCCAAAGACAATCCATAAACAGGCCGTAATCTTCTTATAACCATAATCCTATCATTATTGGTTGAGCGCACAATCCTTCAATGCAATCTAATACCACAATATACCATGTCACGCCATTTGATGCCATCTCCCGGCAACTCTCGTCGGCTCTCGGCAACTCGGCAGTTCCCGCCAAAAAAACACGAATCTAAACCTTTTTGTTGCGGATGCTCTCTCTCTCTCTCTCTCTCTCTCTCTTACTCACTCACACACATACACGCGCACGCACACACACACACGCACATCGTGTCAGTAGCCTATAAATATACCTAATACACCCCCTCACACCCGTTCAGGGCTAATCTCAAATCAGTGTCAGTGCAGCTTGTGGTGGTGTGCCTTTGATTTCAGGGCCCCAACTCTCTAGTATCCAGTACCAGTGACTAGTCATTAGCCCCTAAAACTAACCCTTCCTATAAATCTTCTCTTAACGTGACAAAAATGAAACTCGGTACTTCCAGGAGACAGCGCAGCAAACTGAGCAATAAATTCCCCCCGGGGGAGGGGCGGAGGGAGAAAGGCCGGTCGGGCGACGGGGGAAAGCCAGGGCCCCACTCCCGGGAAGGAAATCCGCGCTCGTGGGCTGCTTTCTCATTGGTGGATGTCAATCATGCCGCTAGATGAGTCATTACCGGCGAAAGTGAGGGGACGACATGGAACGGGGCCGCAAATTGGTGGCGATCCGAACTAGACCGGGTCTCTAACGACGTCGGACTGTGAGATAGCGACGCGAAGAAGATCCCGATACCCGTCTAAAGTGGGTCAGTCACAAGACATCGACCAATCATGTAAGTGTTTCTCTCTCTCTCCCCGGGTATCCGGAGACGGTGGCCGGAGGGAGAGCTGGAGGACCAGCCGATATGGATCCTACTCGGGAGGCCGTATAAGCTTCCATCCTCCACCAGATGGCCTCGGGGTCGGCATCCCCGCCATAAATCTTCCCGGTTAGCAGCGCTCGAGGTGTCACGGTCCAATACGGTCGCCTATCGATAACAGTTATCGATACGTGAATTTCTATTCATGAGAAATTCCACGATTCAATCAGTTCTCTCTCACACAGCCCCCTTTCCCTCTCTCCCTCTCTCGTCGACTGATTGTCTGGTCAACACTCGTCGTCCGGTTAGAGGTGAGAAAAACCTAGTCGGACCTCTAAAGATCCGCATCGGCTCAGTAAAGGGGTCACCGAAGGAAAGGAAATATTGTTTATGGTACGAGATGTATGATAGAGGGGCGGGGGCAGATGAGGCTGGTTGAGGGGGTGATGATGAGGTGAGGGAGAAGCTGTATATCTTTGAGTAGTATTAGAGATTATTATTATTATCGTCTTAAGTTCGGGTAAACATTCGAACGTTGAGGTTTAATGGGATAATGTTATACAGGAACTGATACTAGATGAGTGATGATCTGACAATAGTGATAGTGTTGATGGTAGTTGCGCTTCAGGTAGTGGTGTTGATGATAGTGGTGCTTGAGATGGTGGCGTTGGTGGTTGTGGTGCTTGAGGTGGTGGTGTTGGTGGTAGTGGTGCTTGAGGTGGTGGTGTTGGTGGTAGTGGTGCTTGAGTTAGTGACATTGATGGTAGTGGTGCTGGAGGTGGTCGTGGTGGTGGTAGTAGTGCTTGAGGTATTGGTGTTGGTGGTAGTGGTGCTTGGGCTAGTGATGTTGATGGTAGTGGTGCTTGAGGTAGTGGTGTTGATGGTAGTGGTGCTTGAGGTAGTGGTGTTGATTGAAGTGGTGGTGTTAGTTTGTAGTAGTGGTTGAGGTGATGGTGGTAGATGTGGTAGTGTTAGTAGTTGAGGTGGTGGTATTAATGGTCGAGGTGATGGTATTAGTTGTTCAGATGGTGGTGTTAGAGGTGTGTTAGTGATGTTAGTCGTAGAAGTGTTGGTATTAATGGTAGAGGTCGGTGTGAGTGGTAGAGCTGATGGTGTTAATGGTAGAGGTGGTGTTAGTGGTAAAGGTGGTATTGCTAATGATATTGATGGTATATATGGTACTCTTCCAGCTCTCTCCAAATATAATGCGAGCTTCCAAAAAGTGGGATCATAACAATGTGATACCAAGGTACATAATAGTACTATGTGATATTATATCCTAAACCAAGGTACATATTGGTACTAGGTACTATGTGATATTATATTCTAAACTAAGGTACATAATGTTGTTATCTCACTACAAATAATATTGTCATATTGGTACAGAACATATCATGATGCCAAATAACATAATATTGTGATACCAAGGCAAATAACATTGTAATACCAAGGCACATAATATCGGGATAAAGACAGCTAATGTCATGATACCATAGGACATAATACCATGATAACAAGGCACATACTATTATGATAACAAGACACATTATGCCGTGACACCAAGGCACATAATATTGTATCAAGACACCTATTGTGATACTAATGGACATTATATCGTGATAACAAGACACATGATGTCGTGATTTGAAGGGACATAATATCGTGACACGAAGTCGCATAAGACCGTAATAGTAAGACACATAATATCACGATTCCAAATCACATAATATCGTCGCAGTAAGTCCCCGCGGCCTACTTCATACGGCACCAACCATCACCCAGCCCAAACACCCCCCCCCCGCCCGACGCCGCGGCTCCTCCTCCTTCTCTCTAAATAATATCCCATTTTATCCCAGCAAAAGGTCAAAGTTATGATTTAGCCGATATTGGTCCTCGATGGCTCAGCCGAGAGTCACTATTTACCAGATCCAGAAGAGGAGTACTAACCAGAAGCAGACGACTTATCAACAACCGGATTGCCATCCGTCTAGATAATTGCGCTATTTAGTAACGCCACCTACCGACAAACGGTGCCACTGACCATTAGATAGCCGTTCTAGTCCCTCTCTCCCTCTCCCTGTCCCCCCTCTTTCGGTGTTGCGATAAACCATAACATGACAGACTCGACCATTAGACAGATGATGAGTCATTATTACTAGAGATAGCGTCCGTCTGTTGACAATTATCTCTGATATTGAGGAGTTATTGTTATTGCGTCCTGTCGAGTTATTAGTCATTGGTTTAGGCCGACGATAGATAACAAAAGGCACAACGGTCGTGTCAACAAATAATATGTCAATCATATCAACACATATAACGCGTCGATCATGTCAACATATAATGTGTCAATCATATCAACATATAACGCGTCGATCATGTCAACATATAATGTGTCAATCATATCAACATATAATGCGTCGATCATGTCAACATATAATGTGTCAACTGTATCAACATATAATGTGTCAGTTGTATCAACATATAATGTGTCAATTGTATCAACATGTAACGCGCCGATCATGTCAACATATAGTGTGTCAATCATATCAACATATAACGCGTCGATCATGCCAACATATAACGTCAGTCAAGTCAACTTTGAAGTGTGTTGGTCAAGTCAACATATAATGAGTTGATAAAGTCAACATATAATGTGTCGGTCATGCCAACTATATAATATGTCAGACGTGTCAACATGTAATATTTCGGCCGTGTCAACATATAATGTGTCAGTTGTGTCTACGTATAATGTGTTAGTCGTGTCAAAATATTATGTATGATCTGTTTAACCAAACAATCAGTAGGTCAACATAGGCGACCAGTGAGTCAGTTTCTGGGGAAAGGTTCTGCTTGTTACACCGACATGCGATAACGAAGTCATAGATCTACTTCTGATCTACAGTTATATGGTTATGATCTGCTGTAATCTCTTTGTGATCCACGTTTATCTGGTTGTGTCACAGAATGACCTATTTATGTAGTAATGACTTTTTTTTAAATCTACTGTCACCAAGTCACGATCTACCGTTATTTGCTTACGATCTGCTATGACTCACTTATGACCTAGCATTACCTGGTTACGATCTCCTATAATCCAAACTCAATTACAATCTACAATGATCTTGCGCCAGCCATAATAATAATAATAATAATAATAATAATAATAATAATAATAATAATAATAATAAATTCTATATAGTGTCTCATTAAACTTGGATTGCTCTAAGGCGCTTTACAAAATGGAATTAAACACGTTCTGACTGATATAGCAAAAAGACATTTATGCAAAAATACTCGTACAGAAGTAAGATAAAGCACGTGACGACGACATAACACAAAATAATTGTGTAGATCAATTCTACAAAAATATTTATACTATATTGCAGAATGAATGTCGTTGTTGATCTACACGTAATATATATATATTATATCAGAATAAGAATTCTTCATTATTATACGATATCTGAGTGATATATTTATCATTTGGCATATTTTACGTCAAACATGATACACGCAAACAAACCGCACCTAGTGTGGTGGCTCATTATCATAATGCCGACAATTACAATATATCTTCCCAAATATCGCTCATCAATTTTCTACCCTAAGTTTAGATGAGGCTTGTAATTACGGAATAAGACATCAGACCACTGGTGTGCGTGCGTGCGTGCGTGCGTGCATGTGATACTATCGTATGACGTCACACACTTACTACATCTATATCCAGAGATACTCCAATCCCACTTTTACACCGGATCATCCAACCCTAATTAAATGAGATGGGAGGCACTTGACGTGGTCAACCACCCACGATGTTCTGAGTCGAGAAGGTAATCTCCGAATTGGTTTGAAAAATTCAGAGTCCGAAATGAGATTCTAACCCGTGGGGCTCGACAGCGCTCTATTCTTGGGCCCAAGAACTTATTACAATTACAGATTGGTTTCTCTCCCTCTTCCCTGTGTTTCCCTAACTTTATGTCTGTCATCCCCTCCCCTATCTAACTGTCTGGCTACTCTCCCTATGTCACTGTCTATCATCTCCTTCCACTCTCCCCTATCTCACGGGCGCCTCCGTGGTCTAGCTGGTAGCGCATTGGACCACAGATCACTACAACCCGAGTTCGAATATCGGCGTGGGCGTATCTGAACGGTGTTTCATCTCTGATTTCGTTTAATTACATTTGGAGGTCGTTCGGTCCATTTAACATGCCGGGTACTCAAAGGTGCTTCAATATGATCATCTCATTTTCCCAAGTAGTGGCTAGTGCCAAAGATTAATAAGCCACTGACTGACTGACTGACTGACTGATTGACTAACTAACTAACTGACTGACTGACTGACTAACTGACTGACTGACTGACTGATTGACTGACTGACTCACTCACTCACGCACTCACTCATTCACTTACTCATTCACTCACACAAGCTCCACCTAATGCCTAATTATATACTATCCCTATCTTCTCACCTACCAAAATTTTCCCCACTCCTTGTCCCTACCCCACTTCCCCCATCATCCCAACTTGCTAACAGACCACGCTATAAGTGCTGCCCCCTGCTGCCAGTTGTTCGCCTCAACAGTACTCACAGTATATAGAGACCTCTCGTACACGAAACTCGACATCCTTCACATTGTCCGAGCAATCTCTTCACATTTAAACACTTGGCCACAGACGGCTCGCACTATACGTCCCCCCCCCATCTTAACCAGTGCTGTCACCTAACGACCGTCAGCTAGTCGAGCCAATTAGTTAGGTCGTGGTAGAGACCGAGACAAGGAAAGGTTTTACGTTAATAGACAGTGTTGACACCTGGCGGGGGCGGCTGGAGTTAGATCTTCTACTGGACTCAAACAGGATTATATAAGATGGCCTCTTTTATATTTACCTTACACTGATGAGGACTTTACGGGGTGGGGGAGGTTTTTATATAAGTCTCAAACTGCACTCTGTTACCGGGTGTTATAAACTTTATTAATGCATCCCAATTTCTGGATCGGTGTAATCCGACGATGTTAACAACTGACCTGGGAGTATACTATTTCTAGTTAGCAATCCTTCCAAAATTATATTTATTGATGACTGAATGATCTTTGGAAATAGCGGGCAGGCAGTGGGTTCGAACTTAGAACCTACTGGTTTCTGGTCGACATTTTTCACTAGGCCATCTTAAGCTAAATTGTGTGAACGTGTTTGTGCGTGCGTGTGTGTGTGTGTGTGTCTGCGTGTGCGCCCGCGCGCGCGCGCGTGTGTGTGTGAATTTACCAAATAGTGCCTACAAAAAAGTTGCTCTTTGTTTTCGTACGACTCTGTTTACCTATTGCCTGATGGGTAATATGCAAGCGACCCAGACACCAAAAACTAACATTCCCCTGACAAATGACAAATGACCATTTATAATTTTCTCATCATTAACACCAAACCACGATCGAACTGATACGATCTCCAAGATCAATGACAGGAAGTAATCCGTAACTTCTGCGCTGACGTAATTAGCACCTGACCACCAAATAAAACAGCTAATCACGTGGTCAGGTAACAAACATACACCTGACACGTGACGAGCACGATATCCATCATGTCCCGTGTCGTAGCCTTAAAGACGCGAGACGCTTGGGCGTGGGAGGTGCGGCTACCAAATCAGCCATCAAGTGAAATATTTAACAACAGGAAGCTTTGTCCTACGTGTATCAGCGCCATAATGAGATTGTCTCGCCGGCGACGGTCACGTGATTGGTCACGACACGTGACTCAGGTGATCGGTAATAATTAACACGTGACCGCCGTCGTGATTAGTTAGAGCGCCACCTATATCGGTGACCGGTGACAGATTGCTGGCGATAATTAACCAGATGTTGATCTTGTACTTTGACTGATCGTTTGGCGGCTGAAAAACTGATTAGCTTCAGCCTATAGAAGCCACAGCTGAATGTCACACCTGTGTGACGTCATGCTGGAGGGGGGGGGGTCATTGCGTAAAATGCACTGATCCATAATGGACATTTCCTGTGGTCGCGAGACCGAGTTTTTCGGTAGATCGGTGTCGGTAGATCCGTGGTGGGTAGATCAGTAGTGGGCAGATCGGTAGTGAGTAGATCAGTCGCGTGTATATCAGTCGTGGGTAGATCAGTGGTGGGTATATCAGTAGTTTGTAGATCAGTAATGAGTAGATTGGTAGTGTGTAGATCAGTAGTGGGTAGATCAGTGGTGGGTATATCAGTAGTTTGTAGATCAGTAATGAGCAGATTGGTAGTGTGTGGATCAGTGGTGGGTAGATCAATAGTGTGTAGATCAGTAGTGGGTAGATCATTAGCGGGTAGATCAGTGGTGATGAGATCAATGGAGGGTAGATTAGTAGAGGGTAGATTAGTAATAGATAGATTAGTGATAGGTAGATCAGTAGTGAGTAGGTCGGTAATGGGTAGATCAGTGTTGAGTAGATCAGTAGAGGGCAGATTAGTAGTGGGTAGATCTGGAGAGAGTGTGACTGTACGCAATACGTCATCGTATATGATCAAACACCTTAATGACTCGTCACATAAAGCTTGTCAGCCAAATATTATCATGTGTTAATAACAAATTGTGTGACAGCTTGGTGTGACCAAACATATTATAACATATAACCCGAGGACACTAAAATATGGCGCCATGGTATATAAAACAGCAACCTGGAACACGACAGTACAAAATATCAACCTGGGACACGACAGTATAAAACATCAACCTGGGACATGACAGTATAAAATTTCAACCCGGGACATGACAGTACAATATATCAACCCGGGACACGACAGTACAATATATCAACCCGGGACATGACAGTACAATATATCAACCCGGGACAAGACAGTATAAAATATCAACCCGGGACACGACGGTACAAAATATCAACCCGGGACACGACAGTACAAAATACCAAGCCGGGACACGACAGTAAAAAACATCAACCTGGGACTCGACAGTACCAAACAGTATCAATCTATAAAATCCGAACGCGAAGCGCCGTGCTATAACACCAAACATCACAATGCCCGGCGTACTTAAAGCACGAAGCGCCGTGCTATGGCACCAAACATCATAATGCACGGCGTACTTAAAGCACGAAGCACCGTGCTATGGCACCAAACATCATAATGCACGGCCTACTTAAAGCACAAAGCACCGTGCTATATGGTTCAAAACACGATAACAAACTATGCCGTGACACTAAATTATAATACAACAAAAGAAAAACAGCCGGTATATTGTGGATAATTATTAACGGTGATATGATGATAATTACCTGAAGATGGCGAATTACATCATCAACAAATACAATCATATCATCATCTCCCCGACTACAGGGGTGCCATCGTCTGGGAATGTCACTCAAAATTGTTGCCTTTATTATTAAAATTAAGCATTATCACCCGCTGGTTAAGCATTATCACCCGCTGGTTGTCCTGACAACGACGACAACAATACAGCGGGGTATGCGGATAGTAATGGATCTCCGAAGACCCCCCCCCCCTTCCCACTCGTATCCCCGGATTGTGTCAATCCTTTATAATATAATGTAACATTACAGAATTTTGGACAACAAATATCCCGCTGAGCAAGCCGTCCCCCGTAAGCACATAATCGTTCAGTTTAAACACGCCCCCCCCCCACGTCCGCGCGTGCGCACGGGCGATGAGATGGATGAGGATTCTCCTGTCTATAATACTGATACACCAAGGGCATCATATTACAGACGCCATCAATGATGATCTATGGTGACCTTCACGTCGTATGACCTTTATTGAGGACCGACAAACGGACAGTTCCAGCCTGGCCACCTTTATCCACATATACAATGACCGCTGTAACAATGGAGAAAGGTGGCGCCACTGGCTAGCCTAGCCGAGGAGAGAATTGGTGAGGCGACTGGACAGATGACGTCAGAGACGGTACGGCGGTGGTGGTAGGCGGTGGGTGTTGGTGATGACGACGATGATGCTAACATCGATGACGATGATGATGATGATGATGACCAATATGTAAAGTTCTTAGAAGAGTGGAATTGTTTTGCCACGAAACAGTTATCCAATGATCCTTCTTTGCCCCAAAACATAAACACAATCATGTTATTATTGCTTCTATAACACCATTTGTACCGACTCTGTTATTATGACGTCATCCCGACTGATAGTCGTAATAACCAGGCATTACTGTACTGATGTATAGTTCATTGAATACCATTGTAACTAGTAAACAAAGTGATTGTCACGGTAACGTAAACATAATGGCGGCTATGACAGGTCACGTGACAGTGTACTTGGTACGTTTATGTGTACCTCAGCCCATTCGGCCTCCACAAACACGAAGTCGAGTCCACTCTCGGTATCCACAAACATGTACCTCAGTCCAACCCGCCTCCACATGCGTGTACCTCAGGCCATCCAGCTTCCACATGCATGTACCTCAGTCCACTCAGTCTCTATATACAAGCATAATAACATCTCGCTAATTACTACACACACACACAAACACACACAAACACACACACACACACACACACACACACACAACACATGTACAAACAGATGAACAGACAGATAGAAAGACAGACAGACAGACAGGGAGACAGAGAGACAAACCATGCCATTATCAAATATTGTTATTAATAAATAAAAAATATCTCTCAGCCCCGCAATAACAACAATTTATAACAACATTTTCTAACATTAACAACAACAACAACAACAACAACAAAGACCAGAAAAACAGCTAACACATGCCCAGCGAGTGTAATTAATTTTCTACTCAGAGATGTTTTAAAAACAAACAAACAAACAAAAAAGAAACAGCTTCCAGCTGTTACCAGCTGTTGATGACCAAAATGGTGAGGACATGGTTACTATTAGATTAGATAGTGAAGTCTTTATATTAATTATAAATAATGAATTTATCAACAAATAATATCTTCTATTGAAAAAGATGGTAAGAATGGTAACATACAGGTTCTGGATCTCAGGAATTTCGGGGAGGGGGTGAATCGAATCCGGGTTCCCTATCCCTACAATTCCACATTTGAGAGATAATCCAGGGATCAAAGCAGACGCCGCGAACGTGTAATATCCGGGTACTGCGAGATTAAATATTAATCTTATAAATGTTCTAATTATTGGGGATAATCTTCTAACAAGGGCGGCGGGGGTGGAATTCTTTCTATGCCAGTCAGGAGCAGATCCCATCATCACCCTGCTCCAGGGAAGGAGAGGAGGGGGGGGGGAATGGGTTGGCTCAGTTGGAACAGGTCTAACAATATACCAGTCACATTATCCTCTAAAAGCTTTTCTCTCATCAACTGGAACACAGCAACCCGATAACGTGAGGAGACATGATAATGACATCTTTATCTCCGACAGTGAAGCCTCCGTGGTCTAGTTGGTGGCGCGTTGGACCACAGATCACTACCACCCGAGTTCGAATATCGGTCTGGGAATATCTGAAGAGTTTCGTTTTCATTACCTTTGCAGGTCGCTCGGCCCATTCAGCATACCATGTGCACAAAAGTGGCCGTAAAACATCAAACATTATGGACTACCGAGCCATTTGTCAAACACATTGATATGTGTTAGCTATTAACAGGAAATAACACTGTTGTGTGTGTGCGTGTGCGTGCGTGCGCGCATTGGCGTGCGTGCGTGGGTACGTGTGTGTTAATTCGGTCATTATCTAGGCATATATCATTGTGGGAAATAATTGTTTCGTTTCAGACATTATGAACTCACGTCTCGAGAAAGATCCTTACATCAAATAAGGGCCGGGACACGAGGGTATTGAAAGAAATAAGGGCCGGGGTAATTATGATGGACTCTATGATAATTGACTGAATAACTGGTGAGTGAGTGAGTGAGTGAGTGAGTCAGTCAGTCAGTATGTCAGTCAGTCAGTCAGTCAGTCAATCAGTCAGTCAGCGAGCCAACCAGTCAATCAGTCAGTCAGTCAGTCAGTGAATCAGAAAATATACTATTTAGCTTTAGCACCAATCACACCTGAAATATACCGTATGAGAGCTACCCCATAGGGAATAACGATGCTAATGATAGATGAAACATCCCACAGACGTAACGTAACACACGGAATTGTTATAACTCGCAGATATCCAGCATTGTACACAACAGAAGTATTACGGGATCGACACCCCACCCCTCCCCCAGAGAGATATGTACAGAGAAGATAGGCTGACGCTAATATCAACAATAAAAGTACATCAGTCAAAGAGATAGCATCGTGTTTCTTAAACTCCCCCCTCCCCCCCGCCCTCGCTCCCTCTCTCCCTCTCTCTCTTTATCTCCATCCCCCCTCTCTCTGATATTGTGTCCGTCTATTAATAGACAAGATGGAGGATTTGTTTATATTTACACTCTCCTAGTGTCAATATAATTATTATGTTAATTACAGTCGTCGTTTTATCTTATCTATTAATTAGCTCTGATTAGAATCTCATCGTGAAGAAGTCGATATGTAAATGTTATAATATAAAATGAACATATGACGAAGCTTAATTATAGTATGTGTGTGTGTGTGTGTGTGTGTGTGTGTGTGTGTGTGTGTGTGTGTGTGTGTGTGTGTGTGTGTGTGTTGTGTGTGTATAGATGTAGAGAGAGAGAGAGAGAGAGAGAGAGAGAGAGAGAGAGAGAGAGAGAGAGAGAGAATGTATGACAGATAGAGAGATAGATAGGTAGTAATGAAAGATTGATATATATATATATATATATATATATATAATATATATATATATATAATCTAGTAGTAGCTAGCTAGATAGATAGATAGATAGATAGATAGACAGATATATAGATAAATAGACAGATAGATAGATAGACAGATAGACAGATATATAGATAAATAGGCAGATAGATAGATAGATAGATAGTGTAGAGATAGATAGATAGATAGATAGATAGATAGATAGATAGATAGATAGATAGAATATATAGATAGATAGATAGATAGAGAGATAGATAGATAGATAGATAGATAGGATAGATATAGATAGAGAGATACATAGATAGATAGATAGATAGATAGATAGATAGATAGATAGATAGATAGAAGGATGTTGTCTTGATGATGTTATTTGTATACAGATCAGGATGCTAACAGACATAACTGATCCAGTAATATCACACAGATAGGGAGAGACAAGACATTATTAGATAGTTTATGGTTTATGGCATTCTACGGCACATCACATCACTGGCTCAGGATGGCCGAACCGTAGTGTGTCGCATTAGAAACAGGGAGTTCCTCGGTTAGAGATCTCAAACCGGCTATCGATCTCTTCAAACGCTCAACCTCTTGTTATCATGGACGAGACAATATCGAACAACAATTACATCATCTCTGCCGTCAAAGTTGTTAATAATATCGTAGACACGTGATGTCAGTAGTAGTTGACGATTGTCCAATAAATCCTGGTATCCGTGACACCCCTTCTCATCCCCCCCTCCTCTTCCGCCACCCACTAGAGCTGGCCATGTCAAGGTCGGGTGGACACTTCCGGCTACAACAAGTCGGACAGCGCCTACAGTCGTCCCCTAGGCTGTACGTATCATGGCTAATTTTGGACCAATCTTTTATCGTCCGTCCATCAGACAACGGAATGCTTCATGCTAATGATGGGTAACCAGACGAAGCTAAAGTGGTCCAGTCATTTGGGATACCGTAAGGTGTAGATGTTGTTATATATCAATGAGAGGGGGGGGGGAGTGAAGAGGAGAGAGAAAGAGATGGGGATAAAAGGAGAGAGAGTGTGTGTATGTGTGTGTGTATGTGTGTGTGCATGTGTGTGTGTGTGTGTGTATGTGCGCGCATGCGTGCGTATAATGGAGAGAGAGATGGAGGGTGAGAGAGATGGAGAGAAGAGGGGGGGGGGGGAGAAACAGTCCATATTACCTGAAACGATCACCTAATCTCTAACTTTATTTGTTTTAATCTGTCCCTAATCACATTTCCTCAAAATCTCATTCTTGACTCTCACCATTACCATGATGACTCTCACCATTACCATGATGACTCTCACCATTACCATGATGACTCTCACCATTACCATGATGACTCTCACCATTTCCGTGATGACTCTCACCATTACCATGATGACTCTCACCATTGCCACGATGACTCTCACCATTACCATGATGACTCTAACCATTACCATGATGAGTCTCGCCATTATCATGATGACTCTCGCCAGTATCATGATGACTCTCATCATTACCATGATGACTCTCACCATTATTAAGATGCCTCCTTAGGCCGACTTCGTAACCAATCCCATTCAGATCGTTAAATTAAATGACATCAACCCATGACATCTGAACCCTCGGCCACATATCACCACCCAGATCCAATCCACCCACGTCAGTCATCTAAATCCGACCAACCCACGTCATACCCACCCACATCCCACCACCCACACTGTCTGTAATACCGACTCTAACACTGTCAGTAACACTGTCAGTAACATTATCAATAACACTGTTAATAACACTGTCAGTTGATGTATTTATATAGATGACGGCCACAGTAGCTGGATATACCAACAAATACTGATACTGATACCTTCACAAACGGCGACACAAATACCACCCCAAACAGTGACAGTGACATCAACAGTATCACTGATATCACCACAAACAGTGACACTGATACCTTCCATTACAGTGACTATATGACACCAGCAGCGATACTGATACGATCACAAATAGTGATACTGATACGATCACAAACAGTGACACTGATACGATCACAAACAGTGACACTGCTACCATCACAAACAGTGACACTGATGCCAGCCCAAACAAAAGCTCGATGACACGATATTTCTAAGAGTGAGAGGTGGTCATTACAAGGAGCAATAACGAAATACGAGGGCAATGATAACCCGAGGGAGGTCACTATCGGGGGTGGAGTTGGGTATGTCTAGCGCATCCCCGGAGATCCGTAATTAATTAAATATTGCTGTTTTACGGCCACTTTTGTGTACACGGTAGATCGAAGGGGCCAAACGATCTGTCAATGTAATAAACCGAAGTGAAAGATGAAACACCCTTCAGACACAGCCTTGGTGAGGATGAACGGTAGTATTGATCATTTGACGTGGTGAGTCACAGCCATCCTCCCTTTATTGCATTCTCCGAAATGACTTAAAGTGTCGCATTAAATGTCAAAAGCTCGACTACTCACTCCGTCCAAGCTACCCTAAGCCAACCAAGACCCTGGCCACTAATAAATCCTCCTCCATGCCCCGACTCGGCGAGCCACAGATCCCTACAGATGTCGCCAACCAGCAGACCGTCACTTCAAGCCTCGATATCGTCAACAAATAATATCGTTTTCATGCTCCAGTAACTCGCCGAAGGATATCAGATTGGTCGTCTTTAAACGAATCGAGCAGATTTATGACCGGTTTAGGGGTACTCGGATAAAAGCAAACACTTGTACGGAATCAATTAGAATGCTTCATGGCCTGCTACTGGCCGTTGGATGAAGGAATGCCATCGGTGGGCCTTTTCGAGCCATAAAGTGACGTCATTGCCAGGATTCTCGTTTTCTAACAATGCGGCGATAGATCATTGAACGGAATCTGTAGTTTTTTTTTGAGTAGTTCTTGTGGTAGTGTGTGTCTGTGTATATGTGTGTGTGTGCTCTCTCTCTCTCTCTCTCTCTCTCTCTCTCTATATATATATATATATATATATATATATATATGTGTGTGTGTGTGTGTGTGTGTGTGGGTGTGCGTGCGTGCGTGCGTGCGTGTGTGCGTGCGTGCGTGCGTGCGTGCGTGCGTGCGTACTTATTTATTGTACATAGTAAGTTAAAAGTAATGAGCCAAAAAGAAAGATGAAACACCCTTCAGACATAGCTAAACCTGGTTTTGCGACAAAGTGCCAGAGATGTTATGCCAAATGCGCTATCAGTCAGACCATGAATATACCATTATATGTGTGTGTGTATATATATATATATATATATATATATATATATATATATAGAGAGAGAGAGAGAGAGAGAGAGAGAGAGGGGGTAGTGGTGAGAGGGCGTTAGAGAGATACTTTGTTTACCCAACTTAGAGGAAATCATATAGTGATTGACTCATTTGTGTATACTTGATGCTACTCATACCCTAGACATATGACTAAGGGACCACTGCTTGGTGAAACATCCCGTAAAAACAGGAAACAGTGGTGATTGATTCCATGACCTGGATATCTATAACGCAATATGCTTCCAACTGGGCTATGGGAGTGCCGAAGAGAACATGACATATAACTTGTTTATAGCACACCACCAGTCCTGATAGCTATCAACGAAACAGCCACACAGTGAAACAGAAGACAATCCTCAGTGAAACAGAAGACAATCCTCAGTGAAACAGAAGACAATCCTCAGTGAAACAGAGGACAATCCTCATTCAACAGCATGACTAATCCTTAATCAACACCATGACGAAGCCTGAAAGCCAACGTTAGCACGCTCCCTCCCCACACCAACAAATATAATTTATACGAGGTAAATAAAAAATTTCATATCAAAAGACTTCATATCAGCCAATCGAGACAAAGCTGTTACTTAGCTATGGTAGAATAAAGCAGTAATGATATAACCGTCAATGTAAGCAGCTTTCTGATTGGATGAAATGTTATATGACGCAAGGCGTAAGGTGGCGCTGAAATCTGTAAATTAAAATGGCTTCCCTCAGAGTGCACGTAAAACTTGACAGTGAATGATACAAACAGCCGATAGCAGACGATGTATCATGTGGAGCATCGTCATAAAAAGTGTCAACTAACCAGCCGTTGTCATAGAAGCCTTTCCGTTGCTATGGGGATATGTATCAACCTATCGTCGCCCACGATTTATAACCACCGTTGCCATGGCGTCACATGTATGCAAATTGGCTTCTAAGCTCTAGTCAATTGCCCGGATTCGGCCTCGACAGCTTCATGTTTATAAATGGCAAGAAAACGTGAGATAATGAGAGAGAGAGAGAGAGAGAGAGAGAGATGTAAGCCATGGGTTAGATGTTGACTAATTCACTTATGGTTAATATTATACAACAATATTTACTATCGGTTTTGGGGGGGTTGGCTTACTGTGATATATTTTGTGGTTGGGGGGGGGGGGGTACTAGAATATAGAGGGACGTAGTGTGATGGGGGTGGGGGGGGGGTATAAGGTAACACAGGAGAGGGATTGTATTAATAGACGAAAGATGAGTCAAAAACGATATCCTCTTACTGTCATTCTAGATTATTATTATTATTACTGATGTTGTTGTAGTTATTTGACTTGTTCTTGTCATATTTCAGTATATAAGGTATTCTAAGAACTTTGACTATTTGTAGGACACTTTATAGAAACACACACACACACACACACACACACACACACACACACATACATACATACATACACATACATACATACATACATACACATTCACACACATACACACTCTCTCTCGCATGCTCGCTCGCCCGCTCGCTCTCTCTTTCTCACCGACTCACTCACCCACTCACTCAATCATTTACTCACTCATATTTCATTTTCTCTCTTGTACTATCTTTTCCCTGCACCCACAGTCCCTATCCTCCATGATTGATATTACTTCAGAATGGTGACCATATATATATATATATATATAGAGAGAGAGAGAGAGAGAGAGAGAGGGGGGGGGTGGAATTAAGTGAGTGATGTTTTATTAACAAAACGCGTTCATTTTTCATAAGATCTCGCTTAATGTGTCATAATATGTGTTACGTGATGTATCATGTGACATTTGAAACAGCTGCAGTTCTAACAGCTGCTCTGACACACACACACAAACACACACACACACATACACACACGGCGCGCGCGGAGTATATATATATATATATATATATATATATATATATATATATATATATATATCAACACAAGATAAATAACACAATCGTTAACATGATAACATACAAACTATAGTTTGTCTTGTTCTCAGTAGGGGTCAGTAGGGGTCAGTAGGGGGCAGTACTTGTGTCACCTACCAAATTATAATTATCAGTTGTCCGCAAACAAAAGAAACAAGTTATTATATAATAGATATTAGACCAATAGGAGATAGAGATTGGTAGATAGATAGATATATAGATAGATAGGTAGATATAAATAGATAGGTAATGATAGCTCGATAGATAGATAAATAGGCAGGCAGGCAGACAGACAGATAGATAGATAGATAGATAGATAGATAGACGGACGGACAGATAGACGGACGGACAGATAAATAGATAGATAGACTCGATCACTCCCTCTATATATATACATATATATATATATATATATATATATATATATATATATATATATATATATATATATATTATCTCCCATCACCAGCCCTACCCTACCCGACCCTACCCTCTCCTGTCTCCAGCATCCCTACGGTCCAGAAGATATTCCGGATCGTGGCCATACATATATAATTAATTTAATTTCTGACAGCCGACCGCTCCGACCCAGCCTACTACTAACGACATCTGTATAACAAGTACCTCTCTTCCTCCTCCCCCCTCTCTCTCTCTCTCCCTCTCTACTATTAAATGTCAAATCTGCAACAATCAATAGCCACCTGGAGCTAACATGGAGACTTTTGTCTGGATCATTGATATGGAAATGGCATGTTGAGGAAGGAGAATGGAGACAAAACCTCGTCGTCTGGATTATAGGGATCATCTCAAGTACTGTTAGTCGCCGCTAGTAATCAGCAATATAGGAAAATTTGTTCTTAATATGACGAGATGGTCCCCTTTATTGTGTTATTTTTGTCTCATCTTATTGTCATTGTAGCTTCTTCACAACAATTGTATTACCTGGAAGCTTTGTTATACAGTGTTTATGATGAGATGAGAAATGAGAACTTTGTTAATTTGTAGTATACAATGAGGTTTGTGTTATAACATTATATATATATATATATATATATATATATATATATATATATATATATATATATATAGAGAGAGAGAGAGAGAGAGAGAGATAGAGAGAGATAGATAGGAGAGAAGAGAGAGAGAAGAGAGAGAGAGAGAGAGAGTGAGAGATTTCCAAGTCATACCAAAACCTTATTATATCCAATACCAAACCATACCATCAATATTCTCGGATATGTACTAATTCCAATATTTATGGTGACATACTGACTGTCAGAATGACCAGATACTGACTGTTACAATGACCACATACTGACTGTCGGAATGACCAGATACTGAATGTCAGAATGACCACATCATAACCACATAATGACTGTCATACTGACCACATCATAACCACATAGTGACCATATACTGAGTGTCATACTGGCCACATAATAACCACATACTGATCGAACTCCGACCAGATATTGACAACATACTGACCAGATGCTTAAGTTTTGTGTCTTCGTGTTAGTCATATCAGCCGGTATGTCACAAGCGATGCTTGCAAAATACTTGCACATGCCCTGATAGCATCACGGCTGGATTATTGCAATGCTATCCTAAATGAACTGCCAAGTACAACAATGGCACGTCTACAAAGTGTACAGAAATCAACTAGCCGACTGGTCAGCCACCCGTACTCGGAAAGGAGACCATGTAACACCGGTCTTGTACTCCCTCCATTGGCTTCCAGGGATATATAAGTCGTAGTAGAAGATCCTAGTGTATGCGCGTACAAGACACTTCATGGAACTGCCCCTCGGTACTCGGGGCAACTGGTTGTTGCGCGCATCAACCAACGAGATATCTGAGGTCCGAGTCTGAACCGCCCGTCAGTGTACCCAAAACACGTATCCTGACATACGGTGATGGGTGTTTCAGAAGGCCCACAGCCATCCCGTGGAACAATCTTCCACCGACCATCAGGATGTGTTAGACTTGATCTGATAGCTTCGAGGAGATGGTAAAAACTGACCTGTTTATTTCAGTTTATCTCCTCTGAATGTAAACAGTTGTGTATGTTTAAAAATGCATTAATGCAAAAATGTAAATCTACTACATCTGTATTATCCGTTGTCCGTATATCTGTATTGTAATATTTTTACAAATTATATAAGACGATATACAAATCTTGTATGTTATTATTATTATTATTATTATTATTATTAATTTCTGTTACATGTGCGTGTGCGCGCGAGCACACACAGATACACATGCTCACTATGTGCATGTCTTCATTTTAGTGCATGAGTGTGCACGTGCGCGTGCGTGCGGCCTACAATATTTACATAACTATTGCCATTATCCAGGTATTAGCACATGTCCGTAGAGATCTTGTTGCCATAACAACAACGACAACGACAACATTATATTAATCGGCTTGTTGAGCCGGATAAACATCAAACATCCTCGCATGTCAACGGCTTCCTGACAACACAACAACAACAACATTAACAACAACAACAACAACCTGTCACACGTTATCAAATTCTGCGACAACAGGACATCCTAAGCCGCTTGATTCGAATCAACGTAGCACACTCTTTATACACTTTATAGACACCGGATAGACACCTTATAGACACCTTACAGACACATCAACCATACACATATAGATACATAGACACCAGAACTGTCCTACTGAATACAAGTGACAATAAGCCAAAAGGTTACATCAGGAAATTAATCTTTATCAAAGAAGATCTTCTCTCTCTCTTCTCTCTCTCTCTCTCTCTCTCTCTCTCTCTCTCTCTTTTCCTCATATATATATATATATATATATATATATATATATATATATATATATATATATATATCCATCTTCTACCCCACCTCTCTCTTTGTACCCGAGACTCTCGTTCTAGATCCAACCAACCCCACCCCCCGCTATCTGATATTTATTTTCCAACAACAAACGGACAAACTTCGATTAAGAAACTATAAAAAGACGGAAAACAAAAACAAACTCGGCAATAAGTCTCTCCCAGAGATCACTAGATCACGAGACACCGGTGATCCATATCCGGATCCCGACACAATCAACCGAGACGAGACCCGGGATTTACGGTGTGTGACTAGAACGAGATCGCAGAAATGGAATATGCCACTTTAGATCCGCCGATATATCCTCCCTAGGTCACGACTACCGACATCGGCAGAGCGAGGACGTCTGACGGTAGAAGAAAGTTGTCTACCGGCCTCGATGAGGGCTGCTCAAACCCCGACTATCAACTATAAATGTCTGTTTGTTTGTTTTGTTGTTCGGGGAGAATCCCCAGGCTGTCGCTTATTCAGTACAGTCTCTATGTTGGAGTGGTTGAGAAACCTCCTCCCCCACCACTCACAGGGGAGCAGTACGGAAAGATGGAGCCGAAATACCCTTAGGGTGGTCACTGCCAGAGTGTTTACGTCCTCAGGTGGGTTTTAACATCCCCCTTTATTTTAAATAATTCAGTGGAGACGGCAGCGCCATTTAACGTGGTCAACCACCCACGATGTTGTGAGCCGAGAAATTAATCCCTGGAAAAGTTTCGACCTCTTGCGGGGTTCGAACCTGCGACCGTTGGCACCAAGTGCCGGGTGCTTAACCGCTAGGCCACCGGAGCTCACTAAACTATAAATGTCGGCGAGAAGAGGGTTGTAAATAAGTTTACGGGTTGGGTGGTGGCGGTGGCTGTGGCGATGGTTGTGACGGTTGTGGTGACGGTTGTCCTGGGGGAGAGGGTGGGTGAGGCTGATGGGGGTGGAGTGGATGGAGGTTGCCCACAATGGCGTCACTTTGTAGCCGGTTTATTTGTCATCTCTCTGAGTTTTCTAATCACTCTCTCACTCACGAGTCACCGCCGCCATAACAACAGATTACCGTTGATGTCACACTGTCTTCGTTCCATCATCGCTCAGGCGCCAAAATTGGATTCTTTGTAAACATCGGGCAACTTAAGACGACGACGTCCCGTCCTCGGCTACAAGAAATTTAAAAAAAAACACCATCCCGTAATGATTACAAACAACCGGGGATCAAATAGCACCACCGGCAGGAACGGGAACACGACTAGCGCCATCTGCCGACAACAATGGGCACCATTCTTGCGGTGCTCCGAGATCGGGTCCAATATTCGGACGAGAAGACACGACGATGAGACCCCACTGTAGGCCGATCGTTTTATGTCCTGTCCTGATGCTGTCGTAAAACGTTATCTGGCGAAGAATGGTCTTAACTCGGGTGGCTAAAACATTACACCAACTAGACAGCATGGTGTCTTAATGCTTAAGGCCGTTTGTCTGAATTAGGACAAAGATTTTCTCCTTCCCTCCACCCTTCTCTCTCTCTCATGCTCCCTCCCTTCTCCCATGCACCCCTCCCCCTTTCTCTCTCTGGTCAAACTTGCCTGTTCTAAAACAAGTTAATCCCTTAAATTACTACCATAGGGCCTTGTTTTCATTCGTTTCAATTTAACTTCCCCTGTCACACACACACGCACGCACACACACACGCACGCACACACACACGCACGCACGCACGCACACACACACGCACGCACACACAGAGAGAGAGAGACACACACACGCGCGCGCGCGCGCGCGCGCACACACACACACACACACACGAAGCCACGACCCCCCCCCCACAAATTAAGGCCACTCATACGCACTAACACATGCCACAGCGGATCAATAACATATTACAACAGATCAATAAGATTCAGCCACAAACAATCATCTTTTAGCATCAGACATGGATGATGCGAGGTTATATCAGTAAAACGAAACCGAAACTAGTTTTGCCAATGCTAAGTGGCCAAAGTCGGCTAATTTTTATTACAGCCTTAATATAGCACATAGACCAGAGACAATAAAACCTTTATAACTAGATTATCCTGATGTAATTTAATCTGAAGCAATTAGACAAATATCCGGATAGACAAAGTGATGTGCTCAAGACATGATGATCATCGGCATGATATCAAGTAGTTGGACTAATGAGGTAGCCGCACTATTCGGGTGTCGGATAACAAAGGGTCTACTGTATATCTATTGACGGAGAGACGAGTGACTCTGATTAATATCAATACTCAAAATGTGAAGAGTGTTTTATTTATTCTGTATTTCCAAGTCATCATTGTCATTCCAATGACGTCAATTATATATATATATATATATATATATATATATATATATATATATATATAAAAAAGAGAGAGAGAGAGAGGGGGGTCCTATATCTCGATTAGGGACAATAGAGGACTATAAATAATGGCTTTATTATGGTCACAAGCCAACAATGATGGTCTAGGGACTTTATTATTGTCGCAAGCTAATAATGATCTTCTAATGACTTTACTATAGTGACGAGCTGACAATGGTTGACTAGGGACTTTATTATGTGCTCAATCTTATAATGACGATGGTTTGTGGATTTCAGATATAATGTTGGTATTATCGTTAACTTTATTTATCTTTCTACTCATCGTTTATATTCGTGTCGGGAGATAAATATATTCGCCTCCCTTTATCCCTCCCCGTGCACAGTTCGACGATAACTCCCGCAGCCCGAGGAGTACCTCTGCGGCCTCATGGGTAGAGTGTGGCACTAATTATCCCATGGTTGTGGTCATGCTGTACGGGAGGTCGTGGGCTTGAATCCCGGCCGTGACACTATAGTAGGAGGAGGTTTTCATCCAAGCAGGCAAATGGCGAGGTTTAGGTAATATTTGGTTTAGAATTAGTCCTCTAAGTGAAGCAATAAATTACAGACCATATACGTCTCCCTCATTTGAGGTTGCCAGCCACGTAAAATAACTGCCATTTCAGCCATTATTATTACTATTATAATTATAATTATTATTATTATTACAGTTTCTAGATCTACAAACTGTTATCTCCCAGTAATTAAGTAAGTAGATTGAGGACCAATGGCCAGTTAGTGGAATCGAACCGACCAACGCCAGTTTTCTAATTCAGCACTTTAACCCGGAGCTAGAATGTTGCGAGAAGATCATCTAAAGATGGACAGTATCATTTACAGAAGATAATGATAAATTATCTATTATAACTCATCCTCACATCCCCCCCCCCCGGAGAACTCCATCTTCTCTTAGTTCACGATAGAATACGTTTCAAAGACCAGCAGCGAGCTAGGGGAATCTAACCGAGATGTTCTTATATGATAGCTCAACGCTCTCCCATTTTATAAGAAGAAAAAAAACCCGAAAAAACAAGACGTACTTTAAAACGACATCGAAGAGGATCAAATGCATCCTCCCTAGATGTGCTTTTACAAGATAAAACAGATCGTAAGACAACACTAGTCGGGGACATAACAATACGCTGTAATATCGCTCACTCCGTGTGTTATAATGTTGCCAGATGTTTACAGTTATGAGCGGTAACTAAGGCGAAAGTGAGCCATCGGCGAGGAATGTTGTTTTACTCCGTAAATGAAGACATCCTCTGGCTGAATGTGGCCATTACCACCACCGACTGAGAAGAGGATATGAGACACACACACGCGCGCATGTATGTACTCGCGCAATCACGCCCACACGCACATACGATGTCACTGTGTCCGACAGTCGAAATAAAATTACTTAAAAACACGATAATAAAACAACAGCCACCTCCAACAGCTCCACCCCCACCCTAAGCCACCCCTAACATCGGAGGCGGCCATAGTTTACCCACAATTCCATTCTCGTGGTTACGTCGTCAACATTCGCCGGGAGCAGCAAAACGCCTCAACGTCGGCGGATCAAAATGACGATGTAAATAACTATCTGTTACACGGCGACAAAAATCATTACCTTCTTCTTTACCGGGTTTTTATTACATTAAACACGGCAGTGTCTGTCGGTAACCCCCCCCCCCCTTCTTACAGCCTTTTGTCTTTGTAGGAGAGTACCCCGGGGAATTTCGTGAAACTCTCCTCGCCGGAGGAAATAAAACCACCGGCTGGCAAGATGGCTACCACGCGCGAACGAATTGGAAATGGATCGGGCTTTAGAAAAAGGTCCGGCTTCGTATTTATGCGTTCTCGGCTTCGGGTGTTTCTAGTCTGAATATTTTTCTAAAATCATCAAACGGAGGAGCGTGCGCCATTTTGTTCAATAAAACATTTTGATGTGGTTGGGAAAACTGTGAAAAATGAATTATTTTCTTCGTTAATCATGATAATCCCATATTTATCTCTCTATCTCCGCACATACGCACGCACATGCACGCATACGCACGCACTGGGCGCCTCCGTGGCCTAATTGGTAGTGCGGTTGGCCACATATCTACAGCACCTGAGTTCAAACCCCGGCCGTGCTATGCCAAATGGTGTTTCATCTTTCTCTTCGCCTCATTACCTTTGGAGGTCGGTCGCTCGGCCCATTTAACCTACCTTGTGCACAAAGGTGGCCGTAAAAGACCAGCAACACACTCACGGGCGCGTCCGCCGGCGCGCAACCCACTCTCATACGGACCTACAATATCATCTTACAAGTACCAAATTTCTATTACAAGAGCAAACCCACGCTATATACCATATTATCTCGGTGATAGATATAAGAAAAATATCCCAATTTTCCCTCAAACAGACAAACAGTGAGAAATAATTATAAAAAATAATCCTATTTTATCTTCTTCCTCCTGTTGGTCGGCTGATGTTTACGTCGAAATAGGAACTTGTTATGTCGGCTGTCATTTTGTTATTGAGTGCAATACAGCTATCTTACCAACTATAGAGAGTACAATAGAAATACTTCATATCATCATCATCAAAATAGTAGTCAAAAAGCTGTAGTAACAACAGCAGCATTCAGATCGACAAAGATGTCTTCGTTGTTACCAAGATCAAACAAATACCAAAGAAAACAATAACAGCAAATGACCAAAACAAAACGCCACGAGTGACTCGAAATACGTCGGACGTCTTCCTATGGTAAATAGTAGAGCCAATATTCGAAATGTTTAACACGTCAATAAATGTCCACAAATCTGCCTAATACCATTACGCGGAGCCGAACCTATTATCCGCAAAACTGATAGAAAAATATTTTGATTCACTACCGACTTGAGAAGAGAATGATTAACTGACACATCAGGCCACAGGACGTCCATTTCAGGCCAATGCGGTACCATTTCCGGATTATGACCGGCCACAGGGGGACTATTTTTTTCGGGGCGAAGACGTCCATTTCTGTGGCGGTATCGCGAAATTCTGGCTCCCAGAAGACGTGATTTTGTGTACGGTAGTCGGAATCCTGGTTCGGCCATAAACAGTTAACCTCACTCATTGACTTTGAGGCTATGGGATAGCCCGAAATGGTAGCTCTTCAACGTATTATATATTATAGCCAATAAATAATCGGTACATTACCGGCGTAAGGATATCATACATAACGTGGCGTGGCATAGCGAGATTGAAAGTAGGCCGGAAAGGGTCGCCATTAGTCTTTAAAATAAAGGATATTCCCAACAGCAGCAGCAACAACAACAACAATGCAAGAACGAGAACAACAATAACAACAATAACAGCAGCAACAACATCAACAACAACATAAGTTTACATTTGTCTAAAGATCCCCATAGATATATTTCCATATATGTTAAAGTTAATCTCTATAATCAGGTAATATGTATATTACCTGAAATTTTCAGGTAATACGTCTATTGCTAACTGAGATTTAATACAGATTACCTGAAAATTTCAGGTAACATACATCTTCCCTGATTATATAGATTAACTGTAACATGTATACACCCACAAGCCATAACAATATTCTATACGTAGACACACACACACACACAGAGAGAGAGAGAGAGAGAGAGAGAGTACAAAGGTCTAGTATTGTGTATCGGTAGATACAAGGCATGTTTAAAGATCCAGTTGTATATTGATAGACACACACCCGGCCTTAGTGTATTGGCGTAAACACACACACACACACCCCTCTCCCCTACCCGTAGCCACCCCACTTATGACTGATGTTGATTGAAGCACGCCACAAGAGCACGATATTGCCATTACTTTAGAAAGGAGAAATTAATTTACTTAAGCTCTCTGGCCCAAGACTCGCAAGTAAAACTTTATGACTGGAGAATGTAAATAGGAAGACGACTTAGTCATATTGTCTTCTTTACTGAAATCATCTACAATCTGATGGCTTAATATCGTTAAGTGCTCGGTCGGGATATGGGCTTCTCTCTCTCTCTTTCTGTATCTGCGTGTGTGTGTGTTATACTCCAGCCTGGGTATGTGTGTGTGTGTGTGTGTACGCGTCAGTGTGTGTGTGTGTGTGTGTGTGTGTGTCTTAGAATCTTCACTCTTCATTTATCTTCATACAATCACCGAATCCATCAGAAAAAACACACCATTTCTTAAATCCATCGTCTCGACCTTAGATCACTGCTTCTCTACCACCATCTCCCACGTCCCCCAACCCCCACCCACCGTTCTAACATCCACCCAACCACCCACCCAACCACCCACCACCCTTACCGCCCCAGTCTAGATATTTCACGGTTTCTCTTATAAGAAAACCGAACAAAACAATTACGGATATCAAGATAAGAAGATAGACTCCAGGAAGGGTACCATGAGATGACAC
>JAODUP010000183.1:482500-547911 GCA_025642065.1 Paralvinella palmiformis
TAATAATTCGCAGGTTCCTATGGCGCCATTGATCAACTAAAACGTAATTTGCAGCAGTGCTTTATGAAAACTGTATTAATAATAATTAAAAAATAATAATAATAATAACACTAGCATCAATTATATGTCAAGTGCAACTGCAAAAACACGAATCAAATTAATATTTATGATAGTAACATTAAGTGGTAAACTGTTCTACAGGACAGGCCCAGTCATACATCGGACAGACTAGTGTCAGATTTTCTTGAGTTGTTTACATCGATATTATTATTTATGAATCAGATTGTGGTTACGTTAATGTATTAGAATTGTCATTAACAGAAATACAATATTTTGCGCTTGTATGAACTGTGCAGTTAAAGGTAATGGTGATATATATATGTGTGTGTGTGTGTGTGTGTGTGTGTGTGTGTGTGTGTGTGTGTGTGTGTGTGTGTGTGTGGAGAGAGAGAGAGATGGGAGAGAGAGAGAGGAAGAGAGAGAGAGAGAGAGAGATGGAGAGCAGAAGAGAGAGAGAGAGAGAGAGAGAGAGAGGCCAGTATCTATCCCTAGGTCTGTATTCCAGTCAGACAGACCTAACTTATCCCTAGTTTCACACTCTGGCAGACAGCAATTAACTTTGGCTATTGGGCGAGTGGTGACGCGTATAGAATGGTCACTCGGTCCCTAATACGACAGGCTATCTCGCCCTCACTCTCTCGCCAACCCCAACCCCCCCTCTCTCAGCCAGTCAGTCTCTCTCAACAGTATAACCTACATCAGGCTACCATCTCTACAAGGCATTTAACACTCAATCTTAATCTAACATCATCAAGAAAACAAACAACCTTCACCTTCATGGAGGATGCCAGACAAACCCCCTTCTCTACTATGATTGTGAAACAACCCCCCTGACCTCCCCCCACCTCACAAAAAAAGAGCCTCCCCCAAGGAACCAAATCTTAACAATATATGACATCGAGCTCTACAGATACGAAACAAAAACTGTTTTATTTACATTTTCATTATAATATGTAATTTTTAATCTATCTATAAATGATGAGTTAATGACAAAATATGATAATTGATGAGACTATACTAAAAAGCTACTAATAACAATAACGTCTTAATTACTAAAACAAATCTGTAACAGTTGTTGTCAGATAACAAAAAAGACCCATCAAAGAACAATATAAGCTTTTTTTAATATTTAATATCATTTTTATTTATTTAAATTTCAGCAGACAGGAGCTCCTGGCTGTCCTCTTGTCTGTCTAGAGAAACGATTAAAATGGACAAATATTATGTGAATATTTTGTACCAATGTGTCATTAAGTCACTCACTAACTGACCCACTAAATCACCGATTGACTCACTCAAATACTGACTGATTCACTGACTCACTGACACACTCACTCACTCACTCACTAATTCAATCCATCATATCATATTTATACAAACATACAATCTTAGTTTATCATTATATAATCGTTTGTCTTACAATAATCGTAGTAGTTTTGTTTGCTTTTTAATATCGGAAAACGGCATTGTTGTTGTTGAAGCTGTTGTTGTTGTTGTTATGTCGTCATTGTTGCTACTATTGATATTTGTATTACTGTTGTTGCTGTTGTTGATGTTCAGACAATACTAGTAGCGTGTTACTTCCATTCAAAACAAATACCAAGGCCTGTTTCCGGTAGACTGTGTGGGTGAGTGAGTGAGTGAGTGGGTGGAGGGTGAGTGAGTGAGTGAGTGAGTGAGTGGTGAGAGTGGTGAGTGAGTGAGTGAGTGAGTGAGTGAGTGAGTAACACATGGGAGACATGACAAGGGGGAATACCTGGTTCTAGGGAGAAGGGGTTCGTCTTCCTATAGGATATTAAATACAACGGCGTAATATAGTAACGTGGAGTGGTAGGGCCATGGCAGGCCTATGGCGGGACTATGACAGGGCTCTGCCAGGGTATCCTCATACACTTACACGAGTTTCTCGGCATTTACCAAAGTATTTTAATTTGATTTTAGACTAATTAAGAAACATGACGCTAGCTTGTTTGTCTGAATATTAGACTGCTATAGTCATCGTCATCATCATCATCATCATCATCATCATCATCATCATGTTCTCATCACTAAGATACAACTGACATCCATCAATTCTGTCGAGAATATTTTTTACAGCAGCGAGTAATGATTTAATATCCGTATATATTCATTATAGAGAATATGCTAATAAAATATGCTAATAAAATATGCTAATCAGAATATGCTAATCAGAATATATCAATAAGAATATCATAATTAGATTTAGCACCCCAAGAAGAATCATGATACACGTAGAGGTATATTCTAACCAGAGAAGTAATAAATATTAAACAAACTAACTCCGTAAAACGTCATGGTACGTGGCTTAGATATAACATAATCCCTAACAATAACAACAACAACAACAATAGCAACAACAACAACAATAACAACCACAACAACAACAACATGAATCCAGGTACCAGGACAGACTTACCTATTATCTAAACCGATCACACGATAAGATAAGCTAAAAGGATACGTTAAGTTGGTGTGTGTACGAGAGGGGGGGGGGGGGCTGTGTTAATACTCGATGGGGGGGGGGGGATGGGGGGGGATTTATGGGTGCGTTCTGTCCCGGTGCAATCCCTTCCCACAATCGCTACTGACGTCATCTGATATTGTTGACATCAGTACTAAGTCAACGAGTGCTGGCTGCGTCGTCAACGTATCTGTTATCTACTGGAACAATATCGGCCGGCAATATCCGCGGGCAATATCGGCCGGCAATATCCGCGGGCAATATCAGCAGGTAATATCAGCGGCCAGTAACGACAGTCGGTAATTTCGGCGGAGAGCAAATATAAACGTCTCCCGAGCACGACACCTTCGTCTGGAGACACCTGGATCTGACGGCCTAGAATCGTCCTAACCTTCGTCCTCATTATCGTCTGGCCATAAATAGGTCAGGTCAGATGAGAATCGGACATAAATGTAGAGAAACGTCCCCACTGGACAAGTTTATGACAGTCTTAACGTTGACGTCACACTCGTGGTATGTGTCACGAGGTACACGGTGGAGGGGTTGTTGTCGTTGTATAGGGATTCCTCTGACCTTTCAGGCCTTTATATCCGTCCGGATCAGTGTACGCAATGTGTCGAGTACAACCGTACAGAATACAGAACACGTATATGATCAGTCTAGTTTTATTTGACTTCGTTTCATTTATTCTGGTCACCATGCCCCACGGTCCGACATATTCTGGGGGGGGGCGGCCCCTGTCAAAATCTTTAGGTCACTTTACGTCGCAAGTTTTTTTATCTAGTAACACGGCCGCACCATTTTATGGACTGAACGACTCATGAGTCAAGAAATTAATCTTCATCTTGGTCTGGAAAACATATTAATGTTTTTTGTGTGTATGTAGTTCGGGGTTCGAATCCGTGACGCTACCCTACGCGTCAGACGTATTACACCTATACCATCTGTAATTTTGATGTCGTCCTCAATTGTCACAAAGACGATAGTAGCATCGTTTACAGTTAAACCTACTGTAAGAGACCACTCTCTTAGGCTAAACCAACTATCCCTTAATCAGAGGTGGTGTTTTAAGGTAGGTCTCTCTCTAACCAATGATGGCGGATGAACTGAATGGAGACCTTCTCATTGGTCCTTTACTGAGGTCACTTAAGCCAGGTGGTCGTACATAGTTAGGTTACTGTGCGTATTATATAGAGACTATGTATCTGAAACACCAACACACCAGGAGTTAGGTTCTCCAGATTGTACACTGAATCTTGGCTGTACACAGACTAGGACAACTTGTACAGAGTCCTAAGTGACGTAACATGTAAATCTGGATACAAAGGTCAAATTAATTAATGACCTTTATTATGAAATCCTCCACAACCACCACAACTGAACGAGTTAGAACAAGCAAACAAACAAACAAACAAACAGACAAACAAGCAAGCAAGCAAACAAACAAACAAACTGTCTGTTTATCATTATAGAGATAATTGTATTGTGTATGTCATGGGTCATTAAACATACGCGTTTCGTGGTCTATGTTCTGGATAGATATTCTGGATCACTCAAAAATGTTAATCGACAGTTTCCCATTAGGGGGGATATGACGTCATAATAGTTTCATTTGCCGAAAGTGTCACGTGGTACTAGAGTGATATTACATATGAGAGAAAGACAGAGAGAGAGAGAGAGAGAGAGAGAGAGGCACACACACACACACACACAAAGAGAGAGAGAGAGAGAGAGAGAGAGAGAGATTATTATTAGCATCATGATTGCTGATGTGACAAGTTCTGTTTGGAGTTTTGTCTTAGCTAATGTAGCCAATTAGCCTACCAACAACAAGATGACATTAGCTAACAATAGAAGATAGCTAATAGGCATTGTCAAATAGTTAGTTATAAGCAGCACGCGCGCGCGCGCGCGCATGTGTGTGTGTGTCTGTGTTTATATATGTTTGTGTATATGTGTACGTGTAAGTGTGTGCGTGCGTGTTTTTGGTTTCAGATATATATATATTTATATGTGTGTGTGTGTGTGTGTGTGTGTGTGTGTGTGTGTGTGTGTGTGTGTGTGTGTGTTTTAGCTGTGTATAATAAGGCACAGACACAGAGAATCTCAAACCGTGAATTCAAACTATGGACGTTTCTTCAGGGACTTTTCTTGCTGAGACATGTACAATGTCTCACCTCACCATCAATACCTAAACATCCTTTAAATCCTGTACCTCCATAAATCTATATGTAAAAAACCTGTATGTATGAATCATACAAAAAGCTCCCCCTCCACACATCTATACCTAGATTCACACCTATACCTATATATATGTAAATAAATCATAAATATTGATAACAAAATCTGGGTTACTCATCAGCCTGTGGCGACTAGCTAATCCGCTTTTCGTACGTGACAAATGTGTCACGGCCACAGAGAAGCGGTTGTATGTGGATACGTACAGAAAGCGGAAACACGTACCAAAAGCGCAATTTGACACCGCAGCTCCCAGTAATCAACACGTGCCTGTGGTTCAATGATAAGCTAATGCATATACAAGAAAACTACTTTGACACCACAGGTGCTGACCTCAGCTTTATTCTGGGTTCGAGCAGCTAAACAAATTCTACCTCTATCAACCGTATACGGACAGAGGTCCGATAGGTCCAGCGTCGGACGTTGTTTCCATGGTGGAAGGCCAACATAACAGTTTAGTTGAACACTTTTATTGTGTACACTCTGCCTACATATAGTAGCTGTGGAATGATTAAGTTAAAAAGTAGCAGTGCTACACAATGGATTATTACTGGGCTAGAACAAAATATCACCTCAATCATTGGTAAAGTATATGATTAACTCAAACGTAACAGCTAATAGCTAATCCTCATACGTTCATCCACGTCTGATTTAGCGTCCCTCAATATATGCAATTAGTGTGGGAGAGAGAGTGAGTGAATAAATGTGTGTGTGTGTGTGTGTGTGTATGTATGTATGTGTGTGTGTGTGTGTGTGTGTGTGTGTGTGTGTGTGTGCTTGCTTGTGTGTGTGTGTGACATCAAGAGCCTCGGGCTATCAATAACTTCCCTATATAATTCAAGGTCAGCATATTTCAATATTTATCTTACAATGCTAACTTCCATAAGCAGAACAAACGCACTATTAAGATCATCCTTCCAACTGGGTTGATCCGGTCTAAGCGAAGACATCAGTCTTCAGAAAGAAATTGGTCTACAGGAATAACATGGTCTTAAGAAAAAGACACAAACGCGACAATATACAGTGATAATGGAAGAGGAGGAGGGGGTGGAGATTTCGTAGGGCTGACGACTTCTCAGGAGAGTTCTATATACTGTACATTTAACACGGTGACAAGGAAGAAATGAGCTCGTCAAATATTAAAATCGTTGAAGATAAGAGACCTTGATCGTGGAAACACACCAATATAACTGTCACATGGTATCATAATAAATATGACGTCATTTTACTGATGCATATTAATATATCACTTTATGTCGAGGGGGTGAGGGGGGGGCCTTTTTTGCCTACTTAAGATGATGCCATTTTTAGTAATAACTAATTTTAATGTGTTTGTGTGCATGTGTGTGTGTGAGCGAGAGAAAGAGTGTGTGCGCGCACACACGTGTGTGTGTATGTGCGCGCGCACGTGCGTGCACCCGTGTGTCTGTGTGTGTGTGTGCAGCTCATACACATGGGACGTGATCCAGAGATTTCTTCAAGCGACCCAATCACTTCCCGCCGACATCGCGACATCAGGAAGGCTGGGGCAACCCTTCCCCCAAGGTCAAGCCTCGTTATCAATAATCAGCCAAAATCTCTGTATACGTTGTTCACAACCGATGACCATCGGGAAAATATTCGCATCTTTTATGTCCGAGTTATCTGATGAAACTCCTCTGATTGACAGCTGCCCGGATCAGTCCGATTTTCTATTTTGCAAGTGCCGGACTAACTCATCCGGAATTGTATCCAGACGGAGAGATAGCACGCCGATTGGTCGACGGCCGAGATTAACATCTCGTTTTGACAGATTCGACGTTCAGTCGACGAGAATTGGTTGACGGTATTGCCGGAAGTGACATCATTTATTGTTATGTTAATCGGGATATTTTTAGAGAAAATGGCGACCATGGACGATAAGAGGTCACCATTGGATCTATGGACGAGATGCGGAATTAATAATCAAGATGGCTTTATCTATGAGAATGGTGGTAAGGCAACATGGATTAGGATTTAGGGAATAGTACACGGATGTACTTGATAATTGTAGATATAAGCAGCTTCTGTGCAAGACGCCATAATATATTATTACATGGATAATAACATTGTACAAAGTATCAATCTGGGATTATATAACCACAACACATACGTGTGTGTGTGTGTGTGTGTGTGTGTGTGTGTGTGTGTGTGTGTGTGTGTGTGTGTGTGTGTGTGTGTGTGTGTGTGTGTCCATTCCAGTAATTGTCTAAAATTCCATAATCCTGATCCAGAATTTGGTGACCTAAATTCACCACCATTCATCCCCGTCTAGCAGATTGATCGACAGCATGTGAAAAGATTCGAACCATGATACCGTCTTAACGCAGTCCATAACCGTATCGGTGAGCCTAAGTCGGGGTTGGGGCGTCATACGTTACCACGGTAACAAATGGCGGGGGATATAACGTCAACATTGCAGCATGCTAACTTATGCCCGAGACATTTGTCGCCGTAATGAATAATGCCCAATGGCAAGACATTACCGGTGTAATGAATGTCCAGGAAACACTTGTTACCATGCCGAACACAGAGCCCAACGGGGCCTCTCTGCTGGAGCCGGGGATGCCCCCAGGGGGCGCTCTTTACGTTGGCTTCGTTCGCTCCAATTGATCGGGATTGGGTCAGCCGGTAGCTAATCAATTGTTACTAGCTGTCGGCCGGGAGAAGCCGAATAGAGCACTAAATAGTTAGACAAACTTTTCATCGTCCTCCAGGGTACGGCCATTGGCCCAGGGGACCGACCCACGATGGCTACACTTTGATGGAAACATTGAGGCTGGGATAAGAGGGGGGGGGGAGAATTATTGTGCTCTCTCTCTCTCAAATACACACACACACACACACACACACACACACACACACACATACACACACACACTCACACACACACACACACACACAACAGTTCATTGATTTCTCATCCGCGATTTCTCGCCGATTTCCGACGATGAAGCACGATTATCACGTGACAGTGTCACATGGTCCGCTCGTGCGCTAATCGCCAGACGTCAGCCAATCAGCTGTTAGTCCATAAAAGACTGGCACACACACACACACAACATATACACACACACGAGAGGGCCATTCCCGATGACATCCCCGAAATCTCGGTGAACGTTGGAGATTTAGACCGGTCCACCATCACTGTACACCTCTATGGCGGCCCTGGATCAGCGACTCGCAGACTCCGACAACAAGTGCCTTCTTCTGAGGCAGATCACGACCACGGCATCAAATCTGGGAGAAGGTAATTCTTTGGAAAATTTCCTCTTCCCTACAGCTGACGTGATAAGACAGTGGGGAAAGTCGGGAAGTGAAGCGGGGGGAGGGGGCGGGGGAACCTTGACATGTCCGTCTGACCCTTATCTAGTTAACGGGATCTAGACTTAGCGTCACCCAGTCACCCAACACGATGAGCGAGCACCCAGCCACCCCCAACATATGCCCAGACCCGGTTAGATATATGTAAAGTAAATTAGAGGCCAGCTATCGGTGTCAGAGAAACTTAACACGATTACAAAAGACGGCGGCCGAGATCAATTAATCTTGATTTGCCACATTCCGGCCACATTACTGACACAGTGCCACAATATCATCGGATCTCAATAGATCGGCATGACGAGCTAAATCCCCCTCCCCCACTCCGGATCGGATCCTGATTATGGTATGGGAATCGGAAACGGGATGGCGGGAGGGGGGTGGCCGGGGATGACAGGGGCGAAGACATGTTTGACAGCCGAGAAGTAACCCGGCCCGATGACAGCCCGGGACATTCATCTGACAGCTTCTTATACCGGCATCGGGATGCCCATATCGATTCGAGAACCAATCCGGACAGACACTCCTAAGACATTCCGGATCGAGAAGCTCCGACATAATAAATCATCTGTTTTTCGGACTTCGGTCACGTGTTCTTCGCGACGATCGAAAGTCGCAGTGCGGGATAATGGTGAGTGAGGGGGCGAGTGAGAAGCCGTCAGACTAAATGTCAACGCCATTAGACAATCCACTATACCCACAACATTCTTAATAAAGCTACTTTAGCCACAACAACTTAATAGACTTACGAGAGAATGAGAGCTCTCTCTCTCTCTCTCCCGACTGCTGAGACATCCTGATGTACGGTGTCACCCTCTCCCTCCCGCTGGGTGTATGTGCGTTCATCTGTCTGTCTGTCTGTTTATATGTTTGTCTCTCCCCCCAGCTCTAACCCCTCCCCCCCTCTCTCTCTCTCTGTCAATCTGTGTGTGTGTCTGTCTGTCTGTCTGCCCTTCTGTCTGTCTGTCTGTCTGTCTGTCTGTCTTCTCTCTCTCTCTCTCTCTCTCTCTCTCTAGACTGTTGAGACATACTGATGTACGGTGTTACACCCCCCCCCTCCCCAACTTAATGTGTGTATGTGCGTCTGTCTGTCTGTCTGTCTGCCCTTCTGTCTGTTGCTCTCTCTCTCTCTTCTCTCTCTCTCTCTCTCTCTCTCTCTCTCTCTCTCTCTCTCTCTTGTCCTTCTGTTTGTCGCTATCTCTCTGTCTGTCTGTTCTTGTGTCTGTCTCTGTCTATCTTTCTGTCTGTCTTTCTGTCTGTTGCTGTCTGTCTATCTGTCAGTATGTTCGTCCGACCGTCTCTCTCTCTCTCTCTCTCTCTCCCACACACACACACACACACTCTCTCTCTCTCTCTCTCTCTCTCTCTCTCTCTCCTTGCTCTCCATCCAGATAGACCACACCAGGAGACAAACACTAAATCAACGATAAAAACACGAAACGAATGAATCTTATACAGACGACGACAGACTAAACGCGTGGAGCTTAACAGGACCCGAGACGAAATGAAGAGACACTAAATATAACAAGTCAAAAATCGGTCTAAATAAACTCACATCAAATACGTAACAGATACTAGATACATCAAATACGTAACAGATACTAGATACATCAAATACGTAACAGATACTAGATACATCAAATACGTAACAGATACTAGATACATCAAATACGTAACAGATACTAGATACATCAAATACGTAACAGATACTAGATACATCAAATACGTAACAGATACTAGATACATCAAATACGTAACAGATACTAGATACATCAAATACGTAACAGATATTAGATACATCAAATACGTAACAGATATTAGATACATCAAATACGTAACAGATACTAGATACATCAAATACGTAACATATACTAGATACATCAAATACGTAACAGATACTAGATGCATCAAATACGTAACAGATACTAGATGCATCAAATACGTAACAGATATTAGATACATCAAATACGTAACAGATATTAGATACATCAAATACGTAACAGATACTAGATACATCAAATACGTAACAGATATTAGATACATCAAATACGTAACAGATATTAGATACATCAAATACGTAACAGATATTAGATACATCAAATACGTAACAGATATCAGATACATCAAATACGTAACAGATACTAGATACATCAAATACGTAACAGATACTAGATACATCAAATACGTAACAGATACTAGATACATCAAATACGTAACAGATACTAGATACATCAAATACGTAACAGATACTAGATACATCAAATACGTAACAGATATTAGATACATCAAATACGTAACAGATATTAGATACATCAAATACGTAACAGATACTAGATACATCAAATACGTAACATATACTAGATACATCAAATACGTAACAGATACTAGATACATCAAATACGTAACAGATACTAGATGCATCAAATACGTAACAGATATTAGATACATCAAATACGTAACATATATTAGATACATCAAATACGTAACAGATACTAGATACATCAAATACGTGACATATACTAGATACATCAAATACGTAACAGATATTAGATACATCAAATACGTAACAGATACTAGATACATCAAATACGTAACAGATACTAGATACATCAAATACGTAACAGATACTAGATACATCAAATACGTAACAGATATTAGATACATCAAATACGTAACAGATATTAGATACATCAAATACGTAACAGATATTAGATACATCAAATACGTAACAGATACTAGATACATCAAATACGTAACAGATACTAGATACATCAAATACGTAACAGATACTAGATACATCAAGACACAAAAAGGATTCTAAATAGATCCGGACCACGGAATTAAAAAAAAGAACTAAATAATTCAGGGACTTACTTAATGAGAGAAGAACACATAAATTGAAACAATAAATGGGCTAAGGATCAGTCCGGGTGCTGCCTATCCAGAAGCCACGGATAGGTCTGACACGTTTCCGGGATCTCGACACGACTATTACATTCCCAGAGAGTCACCAGGGGTTCCGGCCACCACGACGACGGAAAGAACGAAATCCAGCTGCCCGCCCCTAGAGGGCAGCACCGACTTGTGATGTCGTCCCCGAAAGAGATTACGATAAAAGGCGTCACCCGGACGTGTTGTCGGATGATGGGAGATGCTCTTGTCGATGATCTCTGGATATCGTAGTTCATGGAGTACTTCCTGTTGGAAGGACAATGATAAATGGTCCCCCCCTACCCAAATGGAGGACATTCTGCCAATTGTGATAAACATCCTGAAGGTCATAGTCCAATCAGGACAACTGGTAGAAACAATGATGAGATACGTAGCCGTACCAGCTATCTAGCAGCTGTCTGATATCTGGTACCATTTGCCGTGTAAGATGGTATAAGACAGGTGGTAGGGAGGGTCGTGGCACCTGACCTGCCGTAAAACTCATTCCATTTGAAGTGCATGTCGTAAATTTACACGTTGGGTTTGGTAGAGCGTACCTCCTTCCCCCACAACGAGGGCTCTAGTTTGGGATAACTGGACCCGTTTATCAGCCAAACATTAACAGGTGATGCTGCTGCTGGGAGACTGCTTCACCATGGTGTAGCCGACTAAGGACAATCTGCCAACAAAATGGCTGCCCTACCACCCCCCCCCCACCCAATGTATTTCCTCCTCGATTACTCAACACTTCAAACAACCTTCCCTCGTATTCCTTGGTGATTAATCTCTTGCCTCGAAGTCCTATACGAGATTAAAGGCCGCACACCTGTATGGACACCTGTACGAGCCTACCTGACAGAGACGATTTGAAAACAAAATCGCCTTTCTAAATCAGCTCGCATTCGATCACATTTCCTGCCACGATCAGATACGCACGGTCACATGACGAATACAATAACCGCGTATGACGTCACTGATATCTGCCTGTAATATCTATGACGTCTGAGGGATTTGCATGTCAGATATGGCATCGTTTAAATATACATTACGGCTGTCGTATCTCTCGGCGATAATATTATGACATTGTGCTACTAGTCAATGTTATTCCCCAGTTCATGTCACAGGCCATTATCGAGACTATTAGGCACCCATTATGTGATTGATTTGTATAGGTTCGTGTATCAGACACGTACGTGGTCAGTGTTTATACTAAAGCCCATTGCGGGTGCTGACATCTGGAGGCGTAGGTGTCAATCAAATGTCAGGTAAAGCAGAGATTTATTTTCGGTAAAAGTCTGACACCAAAGACTTTTGTCATTATAAAGTAATTGTCTCATTTATAGAAGACGGACAGATAAAGGGTGAGAATGCACATCTACCTGCCTAGATTAGTGTCCATTTATCTGCCCATCTGCCTTTCTGTTTACAACCGCCCAATCACCTCCTTACCAACCAACCACCTGCCTGTTAAGTTATATTCACTTATCTCTCCTGCTAAACCTGTCTGTCTGGTCCGTGTTTTTCTCGGAAGAACCCTAAGGCCAAGTAAGCTACAAATATCTGCCTTTATGTCCGCATGTCTGCATCCGTAACTGTCTGTCTGCATGTCTCTGTGCCGAGCTATCTGTCTTTTGTATCTGTCTGGCTAGCATAGCTGCCTGTCTTTTTTTATCTTCCCCACTTTACCCTGGCCATCTGCCTGCCCTTCTACCTGCCCGTTTACCTGCTAGACTAACTACCAGCCCACCTGCCCGTCGGCCTACGCATCCATAGACCATCGAACGTCCAGACTAAACTGACAGAGATTCCCCCCTCCCGATCGAGGCGACAACAAGAAGTGTCATTATAAAGAAGCTGAACGTCCACGGGGAGGCTATGGTGCGAGCCTCCACCTCATCCATAACGGGGTGTGTCAAAATTATAGTCCTACCAACGGCCGTCATTACGACGACCGGCAGCCATTAACCACTTACCAATACACAGCCTGTACACAAACAGTGGCCGAGTTATACACACACACGCACACACAGTGGGGAGAAACAGGGTGGAAACTTGCCCCTGTGTATGCTACACAATCAGCGTCCCATATCCCACAGGGGCTAAGCCATCAATCTTCCTCACGGTCGAGCCATTTGCCAATAATTCATCGTCGGCTGAGGAGACATTTGTTTTGAAATAGTAACTCAGATGACTGGCCATATTAGTGATAGCAGCCTAACGTGGAATAGTGTGAGAGATGGAGGGAGGAGGGGAGAGGTGTGATGTAGAGAATCATTTATGTTTTGGGCGCATTTAAGTGGTTTTATATATATATATATATATATATATATATATATATATATATATCATATTATAGTCATCTGTTGTAAAATCATATTACTCAATCGTTATATCAGGTATATATCTAACAGATTCTATATATTTACAGTTAATCTGTATAATCAGGTAATAGTATATTACAAAACAAAATTCAGGTAATCTGTATTAAATCTCAGTTATATATAAGTATACTAAACATATACTATATATATATATATATATATATATATATATATATATATATCCATATAGCAGCTAATAAAAAAATACAGTGCAAACCGAACCGGACTCATAGCTGTGTTTGTGGTATGTTTCAGCCAGTGCCGAAGTTAAACAAACCACTCACCGATTTACTTTAATACAACATCATCGAATATGTCATTAAACTATATAGTTAGATAATGTTATCTTTCTCTCCATCATTATTCCCATATCTTCACTATTTATCGCTCATTTCCGGTTAAAGCTACCTCGTTCAGGTTTTTCTCGAGGCGCAGATTTGAGCGACAATTGTCACGTGTGCTGTCACTTTCTAAAATAGTCCGCCATATTTCACAACAGAAAACAGCAACCAAAATAAAAACAATTACCTTTTACAAAGAAACCGCAGGAACGAAAAAATTAATTCAAACAAAGTAGATACCTGAACATTTAAAGATAGCGTCAGACCTTCTCCATTAATCACGTCGTGTTCGACAAAGATCGCGTCTATTCGTCGACGCTCATGAATATTCATCTGATTAGCAATCGAGGCTTTTATTAAAACATGAACATTGATCGATGAAAATCCCGTCTACTTCGATGGCTCGGCATCGAATTTGATACGTAAAAAACGTATAATCTTCCAAATAGATCAAACGGATATTGATAAATGACAAGACTGTGTGTATACATTTAATATTATTATCGTGTTGACATTATTATAATTGTAAACAGTTTGGAACTATGGTATGACATAAACAAACATAAACAAAACATAAACAAAATATAAACAACAATCGTATTGTTTATGGTCACAAAGTAACATTGTATTGTCCAGACCCTTTGTCTGTATGTCTGTCTGTTTTTCTGTATATCCATCTATATATCTGTCTGTCTATCTATGTATGTCTTTAGGTTCGTCAGACTGTCTGTGTGTCTGTCTTTGTGTGTATATATGTCTGTCTTCCTATCTGTCTGTCTGTCTGTCTGTCTGTCTGTCTGTCTGTCTGTCTTTGTCTGTCTCATTGTCTGAAATCAACTTATCTGTCTCTAATCTCTTATCAACAATCATGTTGTTTATTATCACAAAGTAACATTCCATATCTTTGTCTGTCTGTCTTTCTGTTTATTATTTCCTGTCTGTCTGTCTGTATTTCTGTCTGTCTGTCTGCCTCACTTTGTGTCTATCAATCTATATGTCTATCAGTCTATATGTCTATCTATCTATCTGACTTTATTTGTCTATGCCTGTCTGCCTGTCTGTTTGTCTGTCCACTTTCTCTCTATTTATCCGTATTTATGTCTATCTATCTACCTGTTCCTAGCCTCTCTAAATGTATGTCTGTCGGTTGTTTTATCTGTTTGTCTGTCTGTATGTCTGTTTGTCTGTCTCTCTATATGTCTGTCTATATGTCTGTCTATCTGTATGTCTGTCTGTCTGTTTCTATATCTATTTGTCTGTCTGTCTTTCATTGGCCACATAACAACACAAAATAACACACTCCCCTCTTAATCAACACCAGAACAACTCTCCCCTCCCCCCCCTTCCCCCAATCCCACAGTTTTCCAGACAACCTTGAAGTCTGTCTCAAGTCTGAGGACCTTATCGTTCAATGTGGGGAATTTCTCGAGGAAAAGTCACAAAAACCCTCAAATATATACGATACCAGCTTAATATACGATTGACCTTACGACATGACGTCAGCTCCACATTAGGGTCACGCGGTATAATATTAGTGATGTCATGTCCGCTAGAGCTCTCCCGGACACTGAGAGGTCATTCGCCCCGCGGATAATTCGATCCCAGACGACGTACGTATTCAATTCGGTGTTAAGCGGCCTAACTGGCTCGTCATCGGCTCTTCGAAAATCGGATAAATTATAGGTGTCTCTTCATGGTTATAGAACTATCCTGATGGTAAATGACACCAATTGGTGAAGACGACACCCATATCTCGACTCATCTATATTTATATCATAACAAGCGACAACGTAAACATCCGAATTGACAGTTCTAATAAAATACACGTCCAATAGGTTTTAATCTACGGCTATTAATCACAGAAGATAATAATAATATTATTATTAGTATTATTATTATTATTATGGCCGAAATGGCAGTTATTTTACGTGGCTTGGCTACCTCTGATGAGGGAGACGCATATGGTCTGTAATTTACTGCTTCACCACGAGGACTAATTATAATTAAATTTAGAATTAACAATATATGACATATTCGGTCGAGAAAACCTTGCCAGTTGCCTGGTTGGATTAAAAAAAAACTCCCCCTACTATAGTGCCACGGCCGGGATTCGAACCTCCGACCTCCAGCACAACATGACCATGACCTTAGGTAAATAGTCCCATATTCTACCCATGAGGCCACAAAGGCTGACGGAGACTAATTCATATACAAACTTCTGCTCGAATGAAAACAAAAAGGTGTCCACAAATCTTTAGATCCCGGGCGCAGCTATACTTGTCTGATGTTTCACCTCTCTCTTCGCTTCATTGCGTTTGCGCGTCACTTGGTCCATTCAGCCTACCATGCGTAGAATAATTCACGAGAAACTTACAATTATTAACTGACATATGTGTTTATTTCTCACTGATCAATCGACGATCAATGAGCCAATGATCAGTCTTCAAGTAATTTAGTAATTATGTATAAATTACTAACTGGGATATGATTTATAAAAAACTGACATCATAATTGATGTAAGCTACGGATTATTGGTATTGTAGTGGACGTTTTGGTAATAAATGTTAATTATATCTGTTATAACACTCTACACGCCGTGAAAAGATATATATATTTAACCATTTATTTTTGTCGGAAATAAATTTATTTTGACGTTATATGGTAAATTAAACTGGTAACAATCTGGTCGTAGACTTGCCGTTTTACGGCCTCTTTTGTGCACAAGGTAGGCTAAATGGGTCGAACGACATCCAAAGGTAATGCGACGAAGTGAAAGATGAAACACCCTTCTGACATAGGCCAGTCGAGGTTTGAACCCAGGTCCTATAGATCTGTGAGCAACCGCGCTACTACTTAGGTCATGCAGGCGCCTCCCTCTTGTCAAAACAATAATAATAAATAACCAAGTAAATAATAATAATAATAATAATAATAATAATAATAATAATAATAATAATAATAATAATGTATATTTAATCAATCGCCCATGTTAAACCTTTGGCATGCGCTTAGAAATGTTAACATCTCATTTTTTTTAAATTCACATATTTTTTGTCTACTTTCTTTTTTCTGTACGATACCGTTTGTGTACATTCTTGTTCGTGTATGTTCTTGTTTGTGCACGTTCTTGTTTGGGCATGTTCTGGTTTGCGCCCATAATCTGTACAAAAACTTAAACCCAGAAATGTTTAATTAAGGCAACATTTATAAACAGTAATAATTACGCTATCTACCGATTTCTAGCTAACAGTATCCGAGATTATTACAGTAAACGTCTATCTTGATATTCAGATCTATTCCTAGATAACAGAAGACCAGAACATCGTACGTTTTCAAAACGAGCTTCAAACCCAACATCATCTCTGTCACAACACTAACACAGTGACATGTACCTGTATGGTCAACAAACCTCTATCTCCTCTTATTCTCAACCAGAAATTATCAATATTAACAGGAAAGAGAAAAGACTGGAAATGTTTGAAAGCAAAAAAAAAATGGACGACGATAAATGGTCTCTGATAAAACGGACATTGTCGGAGAATAAATGTAAATAAAACAAAATTAGCTCAGAGAATAGAAATGGCAAATTAGTAACAATAAACGTTTTGAATTAATAATGACTTCAATAAAATAAAGCCAGAAACGTCCCTTTGTCAAAAATAGACAACGTTCTTCGGGGATGGTTAAAGAAAACTGTCACCAGAACAACAATAACAACAACAACAACAGCAGTAAAATATATAAAAATGAGTGGTTTTGATGATAATGATGATGATGATGATGATTATATCTGTTATGATGATAAAGACCATGATGATGATGAGTATGATGAGAATGATGATGATGATAAGGGATGTCTCCTGATGATGGTGATGATAACGATGAATGTTATGATGATGATGATGATGATGATGATAATGATGCATGTCCTGATCATGGTGATGGTGATGATGACTATGATGACGATTATGATGATGATGATGATGATGAGTTTGTGATAATGACATATTGTAGCTAAGCCAGCCAATATTATGACGATATAATACTTGATCAATATGACGTGATTAATCTACAGTTTGTTACATCTCTGATAATATGCGAGAGAGAGAGGGGGGAGAGAGGGGGGAGAGGGGGAAAAGAGAGGGTAGAGAGAGAGAGAGAGAGAGAGAGAGAGAGAGAGATTAGATAGATAACAGAAAGAAAGAAAAGAAAGAAACAAGATAAAGATGTTATCTATAACATGTCATCCGTGTGTCTTATCTCACCATCCTATTATCTCTGTACTCTGACAGGTGTGTCTTGTTAGAGAAGACGCCTTCTGAAGAATTGTGAAGATTATCTCAAAGCTTCCAAAAACGTACGACGAGAATATTGGGGGTGGGGTGGCTGGAATAGGAGGGGGTGCAGAGGGGGAGGGGTACGAGAGGCAGATCCTGCTTTGGTAGCATCAGTGAGGTAAACAGAAGTCGGTTAACCGCGTGGTGAGGGGAGGAGTGTGAGGTACGGTGGGTTATTACCTCACAAAAGTCTTCGGATCACTGATTCGAGACCAAACGATGACATGAATATTTTCGGCCGCGCAGGCGCACAGCTCTAAGGCTATCTATCTATTAGAGACAACTGTTAATTAACAGCTGGAAGGGGGAGAAGAATGATGATTTGTCAGAGGAATTGTGTTATAAGTCCAAAATATACTTTCTCTCTCTTTATATCTATCTATCTATCTAGATCACTACCACCTGGGTTCGAATCCGGGCGTGGGCATATCCGAAGGGTGTTTCATCTTTGACTTCGCTTGATTACCTTTGGAGGTCGTTTGGCTTATTTAGCCTACCATATGCACAAAAGTTACCGTAAAACATCATCATCATCATCATCAATCTATCTATTTATCTATCTATCTATCTATCTATCTATCTATCTATCTATCTATCTATCTATACTGTCATATTAGCTGAGATAATATAGATAGCTCAGCCAGATGACAAAGAACCGGTATAAAGGTGATATCACATAACATGTTACAGCTAATAATTGTTGACCACGACGTGGGAGGGGGGGAGATGGTAGAGAGGTTGTTTCATAGGAGACTTGCCGTTATATAATAATATCTAGTTAATAATCAATAGATAACACCAATAATTATTCTCTGACACTGAGATGTCATCCTCTCAGTGACATTTTACAGGTGTCAAGAAGATATGAGAGAGGGGAGGGGGATAGGAGGGGGGTGGTATGATGGGAACACTAATCACTTTAGTCACTCACGAGGGTCTCTCGTATCTCATTGTCAGTCTCATTAACATTCATGAGATCGTTCTGGCCACTGACTGGCCTCAAGGGACCGACCTCCAGTCCTCACCGATATAGGATGACCATAGAATGTCGAGAAGGATGACATGGAAATGTCTTTGGTCGGACACACACACACACACCTACAAACACACACACACACACACATATATATATATATATATATATATATATATATATATAAACACCTACAGACACACACACACAAACAAACAAACAAACAAACACACATAATAACACACATACACATACACAGACCTAAAACATACACACACACCTACAAACACACACACACACACACCTACAAACTCTCACACACATACACACACACATATATATATATATATATATATATATATACAAAAACACACACACCTAGAAACACAAACACATAACACACATAACATAATAATACCCACGCACACACACACACACATATATATATATATATATATATATAAAACACACACACACACCTACAAAACATAGAGACACACACACACACACACACACACACATATATATATATATATATATATATATATACAAATACTCAAACACACACACATAAATATATATATATATATATATATATATCGAGAGAGAGAGAGAGAGAGATAGAGAGACGTCTTTGCGACCCAGAACCCTCCACTTGGCACTTCTCCCACAAGGTCATTACCTTTAATAGACTGTTCCACGTGTTACGGAAACATCTGTAGAACAGTCACTTTCCAGACGTTTCGTAACTAGATCCATTCGCATCGCACCGTTTCGAAACAGTAACCTAATGAAATTATATAGCTTCATATCCGGTAGCGTAGCAGTTCAGAGCTAAACAAATAATGTCATCACTTGTTTAAAAGCGTAAACATTTGTTTAAAAAAATACTGACTGGGCATTTGTCAAGGTTGAGAACTTCGAGAAACAATTATCAATACGACCGAAGTGACAACACATCGGAGTTAATACAGCCATACGAGGTAAATATAATAAATTAGGGATAACTAATATCTAAGTCTAGATAATTAAATATTGTAAATATTGCTGATTTACGGCCACTTTTGTGCCGAAGGTAGGCTAAGTGGGCCGAGCGGCATCCAAAGGTAAATGAGCGAATTGAAAGATGAAACACCCTTCTGGCATAGCTCAGCCGGGGTTTGAAGCCGGGTGCTATAGATCTGTGGTCGACAGCGCTACCAGTTAAGCCAAGGAGGCGCCGACTAGAGAATTAGAAATACAGTAAACTCTCTTTTGACGGACCATAATTGGGAGGACATCGAGTTGTTTTTAAACATGTAAATGTTTCAGAACAAACGTAAGGCGATGTCTTAAAGGGACAGGATTCCGATCGTTGTGTGGAAAATGGAAATGTTCGTATTTCGATGGATATTTTTGAAGAAGGGGTCTTTGAAGGTAGGTGATCGTTTGTAAGGTCGGTGATAGGACACTAATCACCTCAACAGAACCCATCAACGCAATCACGAAATAACATACGCAACAACAATATCACGAAATAATAAACACAACAACAATACGACTAAGTAATAATTTGTCTTCGGCCCACGTCTTGTCGACCCCAGACAGACTACGTCCCATATCGTCTGACTATTTATTATTGATGACGTCAAATAGAACGGCGACAAGGAACCAGTAGCCGGCGCGGATCATCTACGGGTAATGGGGACATCGACCCAAACCAGCCACCATCTCCCAAACTCGAATACCCCCCCCCCCCACACACACACACACTTGCAACCCCGGTTAGATAAATGTCCGTCACGGACCAAAGAGACGGGACGATGTTGGCACGGTGGCGGAACGCTGACACATCAGCACCAATCTGCCAGTCGGTATATTTCCCTTGACACACACAGAAAGACACATACACACAAACACAGAGAGAGGATGTGTGAGTGAGTGAGTGAGTGAGAGAGAGAGAGAGAACACACACACAGAGAGAGAGAGAGAGAGAGAGAGAGAGAGAGAGAGAGAGAGAGAGAGAGAGAGTACCATCTTAGTATCACCACTATTATTTCCCTTGACACAGCGGCCCAGAGACATTACTATCATTGGAAATTAATTACACCCACAGTGGGAGACCGTACGTGCCTGGCTTAAAGTTTTCTGCGCGGTGAATAGACCTTCCCAGAGAGAGGGCGGCGCAGCGCTGGGGCTAGGCCCCTGCTCATTACTGTCAACAGAAGACAATAGTTGACTTAGACACAATCTAATTGGCATCCTGTACTGGGGATCCTGAACATCTAGAAGGGCTGTCATGGCGGGGTGGGGTGGGAGGAGGGCGTTGGTGTCGATGTGAGATATAAACGATGCGAAATATATAGATCACTTTGATGTAATCCTAAGTTATTGTCATCTCTAACCTTTATATATATATATATATATATATATATATATATATATATAAAATTATATAAAAAAGAGAGAGAGAGAGAGAGAGAGAGAGAGCATCATTATCATCATAATCAATCAAAGATAAATGTATCTATTGTCTGTTTGTGCCGATCCAGACTGTGCTGCCCTCTATCAAATTAAGTCCCATAAATTCTGGATCGACTTCGATGATTGTCGAGAAAATCAAATAGCAGATTGAACCTTAATCATGACATTTGGTCAACAATCTTCCAGAAGAAGTTGACAATTGTAAACGTTTTTTTTCCAATTCTTTACGTCGGTCATTATATAGCCAGGATCACCGAGTATTATTATGATGACGATGTGTTGTTCAAACTACTCTCTCCTTTGTGTTTATGTGCACGCATAATAAATAATATGTCATGTCAAAAAATATATATATAATATTTTATTAATATTAATATTAAACTACAACCATGTACACTAAATATCAATATTCGAAAAAGTAGGATTCGCTAAACATTATTCCTGTCCGATTAAATCGAACACGATTTATCAAATAAGTCGATACGTTGCTATTTATTTTATTTGTGTCTCAAATGGTAATCCTTTAGTGTAATATGTCTTGACATACTTCTATATACGCGGCTTTAAAAAGTATGTATGTATGTAGGTATACTACTACTACTACTACTACTACTAACTAATAATAATAATAATAATAATAATACAGTATCTTCACAAGCTGTAATTCACTGGCCCCGTTCAACCAGAAGATATTTTTAGATGGATGTTTCAATCATCGCCGCAGTTTGATAGATATTTGTCTTCCGAAAATTTCCATAAAAAGAAGACGAGTCATAGCTCGAGCCAACAAATACCACCCAATTCAATCACAGCCACCCCCCCCCTCCCCCTAACCCCAACCATCACCACCCCGTCACCATCACCACGAAATATTTGTCTACTGGGTATTACATCAATCATCGCCGAATCACGTGTCCTTGTTTATAAAAACAAAACACGCCGAACACGTGCCTTTGTTTATCGGAAATAAAACCAACACGTCACCAAATCCTCACTATGACGTCATCAAAAAGCCTCCCCACCAATCGGCGACAAGAAACGAAACGGAGAATAAAAGAAACTTTCGGCCATAAAGCTTCGTCTGAGTAATTAACGAACTCTAATTGGTGGTGTTCTTATAGTTTTGGAATCTTAATCCATCCAGAGCCTGTTGAAATAATGATAATCGTGGGACGATGTCGGGAAGAAGACACACAGGAGTCTAAACGGTATCTCATGGAAAAATCACCTCCTTTGGGATGGTGTCTCTAAACTAATTATGATAATGAATTCATTACAGGAACATAAATATTCAAAACCCATTAGGCGTACAATCCCATAACACAGTGCTCGAAAGCGGTTGTCATGATACGCACGCACACGCACAGACACACACACACACACACACATACACATACTGAAATAGTTACAAATAACAAAATATTTCACTTACCAATTCTTCATCAAATGTTGACTCTCGGCCATCTGTCGATCCTAGAAAATAAAAAATACAACATTTAATAACCATATCATTAATAATAACATGTCAACAGTCAGACCTGGGACACTGAGAGAGCTTCAATATGATTTATTGACTATAATATAACTGACCAGAGAAATATTACTCTCTCATTGATACATCAATCTTTATCATTTGTAATATTTTATTTAATAACACTTCGTTTTTAAATGACTCTATCTATCTATCTATCTATCTATCTATCTATCTATCTATCTATCTATCTATTTATTATATTATAAATACAAGAGACTTTCTATATTACTATCATGTTCCCTGTTACTTCCCGATATCACAGTATATGTCTGTATGTCTGTCTGTCTGTCTGTCTGTTTGTATCTTTGTATTTGTTTGTTTTATGTATGTATGTATGTATGTACTATGTATATTATATATATATATATATATATATATATATATATATATATATATGAATCAATGTGTGTATGTCTGTCTGTATGTCTGTCTGCATGTCTGTTAGTCTGTCTATTTGTGTGTCAGTTTATAGGTATGTTTGTTTGTTTGCATAAACATAAACATCAACAAGATGATATTTTAATATTAATAATAATAATAATATTAACAATCTATCATTTTCTTCTTAATAAATGAACACTTTATAAAAGATGACATATTTGGTGGAGAATACCTTGAACGTCATCTAATAGAGATTTCTCCCCATTACCCCCCCTTCCCCCCCACCACTTCCCCCAATCCCACTAAAGTGCCACTATCGGGATTTAGAACCCTTTGACTTCCTGCATATCATAACCTTGAGCAAGGACAAGGGCAAAGAATCCCACGCTCTAACTCAGACGACGAGCGATAAATATAGACTATAAAACCAATTAACAGTAACTTAACAAATATTGTTATAATGAGAGGTGTTCTTTGTTTGTATTATGGTATCCCAGGGTAGTTTTCCTCAATCGTTATCACTTGATGTCACTTCGTGTCAATGGAAGCCTCGGAGGCTAAAATCGAACTTAGCCATTAAAGGGTGATGTCGATCTTACTGAAAAATAGGTATGCCTCTTACGATGCGTGTATCATCACACAAACACACACACACACACACACGCACGTACGCACGGGCACACACACAAAACTACTCTCACTCTACTATCAAAACCATATCTAGTCAAGTCCCCTGAAGAATCATCCAGAGTTTGAATTCACGCTTCGAGATTCTCTGTGCCTGTGCCTTATTACACACAGCTAAAACACGCACATACACGCACGCATATACACACGCACGCACGTACACGCATGCACACACGCACATACACACGCGCATGAACACCACATACACACACACATACACACACACATACACACACATAAATACACACACGCACACACACACACACACTGAGAGAGAGAGAGAGCTCTATAGAGTATCACATGTTGACAAGATAGATATACTCGTGTGGTAACAGCATCAGTGAAGATTGCATTTTTGCGGCGATGCCATCCCATCGACGTTGGCAACGTTCGTGCCATTTACCATGCCATCGTATCGATGACGTATCGGACTAGATGCGCAGCGCCATTACGTCCCGCAGTTTGACAATGGATGAATCAATGGGAGCATCTCTCAAGTCAGAACACCGTCTCCCAGCCACCCGACAAACATTACGTGTACATAAACAACCGCTGACATATTGATGACGTCTCACATCACTGAGTCACGTGACGTCGGCGCGAAGAAAGCGAATTTCCTGCCGAAGATTGAATCGATACGGCCGTATCCCGAAATTCGCCGATATCCAGGCAGAGGGCTCCCCCTGGCGAGAAGATTGCCGGCTCCGGAAGATTATGGCCTACTTTATGTCGGAGAGACAACGAAACCAATTACTTGCCCAGAAGAACAATGCTACGCGCGTCAATTAACCTCTGACCTGACACAAATTGAACACCAACCTTCGGTCGTAAAGATTGTTGCGTGTTCCAGTAGAAACCCAGTTAGCTGCTGGGAATGGAACGGTCTTGGACCAGTAAATGGCTGAGTATTTTATAAAACAAGAACAAGCCGAGACAGGAGGACATTTGAGGTAATAATCGCTACTCTCAAACAGAGAGAGGAGGAGGGGGGAGGGGGTTGATAATTATCTGAGATAGGGATTTTAACTCGGCATACAATGTTGGACTCCATCATGTAAGATGCTATCATTATATATATATATATATATATATATATATATATATATATATATATATATATTATATATTAAAATCATTACTATGCCATCATTATCCTTTATATACAATTGTCTAGATTATAGCTAGTTCCTGATAACATCAACAGTGTATAATAGTGTATAACAGTGTATAATAGTGTATAACAGTGTATAATAGTGTATAACAGTGTATAATAGTGTATACATTTTCCCCTAAAATTAAAACAGACCATAAATTATTGTTAAATCTTAGCATCTCTCATACCCTAAATTAATCTAATATATTAACTAATAGTTTTATCTAGTTCGTTATCTTAACTTTAAATATTTTGGATTTTTTTAATCTATCAAATTCATATTTCTATTGTCATATTATTAGTATTGTTGTTGTTTTTGTTGTAGTTATGGTACTAGTTAATATCGTTGTTGTTGTTGTTTTTGTTGTTGTAGTTGTTGTTATATCATAGACCTTATATTGGATAATAATAAGAATGGAGAAACAGGTATATTTTGAAAGTAAGTCCTGTTATCATCAAATAAGAAATAAAGAACTTATTCGTAAGTACATAAATTATGAGACATGGAAGACTTTAGTCCAAGCCCTTATAATTTCTCGACTGGACTATTGCAATGCATTGTTTTATATATATATATATATATATATATATATATATATATATATATATATATCACAAACCGTCTAAAGCGAGTGGAGAACTGTGCTGCGTGTCTGCGTGTCACACACTCGCAAAAAAAGGAACATATAACACCAATTTTGTTCCAGCTCCACTGGCTTCTTATATGTTTCAAATAACTGTACAAGATCCAGTTTCACACATTCAAAGTACTGAATGAAACAGCATCACTGTATCTAAACGATGCTTCTGGTCTTGTTCACATTGGACGATATACCAAAATAACACACAGTAATACAAGGAGAGAAATCTTTACGAGCATCAGCTCCCAGGCTATGGAATAATTTGCATAATCATGTTAAACTTGCAGCAAGTAAAGAAATATTTTCTGAGGCTCTTATAACCCAGTTATTTATAACCCAGCATATTCATAATATCAACAAACCATTCAGTATTTATGTATGAAATGTATTTGTTCTATATGTGAACAAGAACATGTTTCCGGTTTGTTTTCAGCGAATAACACTTCAGAGCAACTCAAGCTAAATAAGGCGCTATATAAATTATTATTATTATTATTATTATTATTATTATTGTTCTTATTATTATTGGTGTTGTTGTTTTTGTTGTGGATGTTTTATAATTATCAGAATTTGAGAAATTCGCAAAATTCGTGCCAACCATGATCATCTATAACAAGCATGATAACGGTGATAAACAGTATAACCGTGATATAACCATGATATAACCGTGATAACTATGTTATAACCGTGATAAGCATGATATAACCATGATAACCATGATAATCGTGATAACCTAGATAAATATTACACACACACACACACACAACATACAACACACACACATTATATATATATATATATATATATATATATATATATATATATATATATATATATATATATATATATTTCACCGGCTTAATATTTTAAGAATAATAACATCTAAATAATAAATACATCAAATGTGTTCCGCCATTTACCCATGTTATATCCCATGTTAAACCCATGTTATATTCCAGGTTAAACCCATGTTATATTCCATGTTATATCGCATGTTATATTGTTTGTTATATTCTATGTTATATCCCATGTTATATCCCATTCCAATACATATTTACTAACATCCCACCATCTTAGATCTTGTTACACAAAGACCATTCAATACGGGCCTCTGATTGTTTTCCTTTTAAACAATCCTTCTTCAAATCGTCAAACATCATCAATCATCGGTGATGATTTTCCCGCCCCCCCCCCCGGCAACACGTCACCATGACAACATAAACAATGACTTCACTAACAATTGACTGGCCTCGTCCGGGTTTCGAGCTACTTCTAGGTGGTTCCTCTTCCCCCAACCCCCCAACCCCCGGGTCCTAATATTAGTTCTTTATACGTTGATTTACGTTGAAAAGCGACTGATCTCCTTTGACCTTCAGGCATCACAAAGGTCATCCTGGCTCGTTAACTTGATCAAGGATATTGAGAGCATTGTAAAGAAAATATCCAGATGAGGATAGGACGGTCGAAGACGTGATCAAAAGCTGAGTCAGAAACAATCAAATTACTGGTTTGTGCAGAAGGGATCTTCCTATTGTCTTTTATCAATGATAATCATGATATAGATAGATATCAGTGTCAAATATATAACTTATCTATATAAGATATCCCCACATAACACCACACATCGCTACATAATACTGCACCCCGCATAATATCACACATCCCCCACATAACACCCCACTTAATGCCACACGTCCTCATATAATGCCACACACTACATAACACTACACGTCCTCACATAATACCATATGCCACATAATATCATACGTCCTCACATAACACCATATGCAACATAATACCACATGTCACCACATAACACCCACCCCGCATAATGACACACATCCCCACATAACACCCCACCCCACATAATAACACACGCGACCACATAACACCAAACCCCACGTAATGACACACCTCCCCACGTAACACCCCACCTCACATAATAACACACGTGACCAAATAACACCAAACCGCACATAATACCACAGGTCCCCACATAACAGCACACTTCCCCTATAAGCTGCTATCATTGACACAACAAAAGTCACATTAAACTAATAATTATTTAACTTTAATCAAACATGTCAAATATTTTGTCTTTCCATACATACTAACTTGATTGGACATAGCCCCTACAACAGCAGGACATATCTGCTAACAGACTCTAATATAGCAGGGCATATCAACTAACAGACCCTAATATGGAAGGACATATCAACTAACAGACTCTAATATAGCAGGGCATATCAACAAAAGCAGGACATATCAACTAACAGACTCTAATATAGCAGGGCATGTCAACTAACAGACCCTAATACAGCAGGACATATCAACTAACAGACCCTACTATAGCAGGGCATATCAACTAACAAACCCTAATATAGCAGGACATATCAACTAACAGACCCTAATATAGCAGGGCATATCAACTAACAAACCCTAATATAGCAGGACATGTCAACTAACAGACCCTAATATAGCAGGAACAACTAACAAACCCTAATTAGCAGGACATAACTAACAAATCCTGATATAACAGGAGGGCTCAGCCTCACTTTGATAGTTTACTGTTAGAAGGACGCGAGTTCGAATCCTGTTGCTGGCTTTAGACTGTTACGTCAATATGCTTTTAGTTTACACAAGTCGCGACTAACACAATTGTAGATTCGTATCAGGAGCAGTCCACTGAACGGCAGATTAGTAGCTGGTCCAATCTACTCCACTGTAGATCACTATCCGGATCAGTCAACCAACCTGTAGATCACTATCTGGATCAGTCCGGCTAGCTGTAGATTAGTGTCTGGATTAGTCGAGCCAACTATTGTTTATAATTAACACTTTTCTATAGAGTCTATTGTGATTATAAACTATTGTTAGCTCTACGGACTTTGACGGTAATTCTACGCCCATGGGATACTGTAGACAAGGAAACACTCACACACACACACACACACACACACACACACACACACACGAAAGAGAGAGAGAGAGAGAGAGAGAAGGAGAGAGTCGACGCTGCTCTAAACCTAGTTGAGATTCCTGTTGAATCATCCAGATGTTGTATTAATGATTACACACACACACAGGGGGAGGGGGGGAGAGAGAAACACACACATACACAAACCATTCCATATCAATTACTGGAATCATCACACGTCACCGTCATTACCATAGTTACAACATAAACAACCACCACCACCCCGGGAAGAGAGAGGGGGTATTCCTAATGGTCGAGGACCCTCTGACGCCACGACTCGAAACCAAACAAAACTCCATCACTCTGACACGTGACAAATATTTTCTGCCCGGGACCAGCCACACTGAGGGCAACCCCCCCCCCCTCTCATCCGGGGTGCCCCCTCGCCCATATACACGCACATAAAGCACCCGGGACAGAGATTGGCCCAGCGGGAGGGACATTTTCTCGGTAAGACTTTTATTGTCATTTAACAGCGAAATATTGTCCTGACAACCTGAAGGAGGGGGATTTGGGACAATATTGTACGTAGTTGGCGGACAATTGGGTATAAATTATCGTGTCTGAGACATATTTAGTAGCTTGATACACTATAGATAGTAGTCATCTTCATCGGTGTATCATTTAGGCAATAGAAGTATCAAAATACCGACATTCGGGACATGGGAAAGTCACCCCCCCCTCGTGATCCACTTCCGGCTAAGCCGGAGCCAACACGCATACTATTGTTACTATGATTTGTATTTCTACAATTTCTTTATTACTGTCCTTTATTACTCCGTGCGTGGGTGGGTGCGTGCGCGCGCTCGCGCGCACGCGTATAAAACATCCCAATATTAGTAGGCGAGTGAGTGAGTAAGTAAGTTGTTTGTTTACCGTTGGCATTAGTCACATCCGGGATATACGGCTGAGGGATGACTCCTTGGAGAAACATAGCGTAAACGCGGATACGAGTCGGCTTCGAAACGGGAACTCGAAGGCCTGAAGCGCGGTGCTCTAACCACTGTGCCATCGGAACGCTCGAAATGGTAGAATGATTGTATAATGGAAGACAATTTATATTCAGCGAATTATCTTTTTAAATCGCAATTTATAGAAAATACCTCAAAATATCACTTTGACGTCATTAACTCTAAGAACTGTATTCCTCTGCCCTTCTTTAGGCTAAGCTAAGGACTTATATTTTACGGTTCGACTTTCCGGTTATTTATGGACGCCTGAGCCGCGTGATAACAATGTTTAAGGGACAGAAACAAAATTTCCCGGCGTTTCCCTGGTAACCAAACATCTTCACCCGGATACGGCATGGCCTTCTGGGTAGAGATAATGCTTATGAATATTTATGAGTATACGGAACAAGGCAGTGCGAGGGTTTATCGGAGGTTGGCGATGATTGATTGGATACAGTGACACAATAGACATAAGTTAGCCTCGCATAATGTCCTTAGATCATAACCTCGCTAAATGACAACAGGGATGGCACAGGGATGAGTTAACTAGGTCACAAATGTGGCAAGAGTACGTTTCCATAAAGCTCCGTCTATATGAGTTCGGGATGAAAGGTGTGTGTTTGTGTGTGTGTGTGTATGTGCGTGCGACACATTTCAGGGGTCGTATAACAAGTATCATACAATAAAGCCAGTGATACAAACAACATATTTGTTGTTATACATACAAGGTATTAACAACTGTAGCCTCACTAAACAACGATGTAATGATGTTTATTGTCTCCTATCAAATTACAATGATATATCTGTGACACCTAAGATAACCAACAGCTTCTTTAAATAATTTTTCTGATCAATAACTCAAATCGTAAAACAACATATTCACGTCCTGTGGGTAATTTTAATTAATTACTATATTTATGAAATGATCAACAAAATTAATTATTGTACACATAAAATATATTTACATCTTTACCTGCTGCCTTTCTCGGTTATAAAGAATTAACACGTTTAATTCATACCAACTGAACTAGTTTATACAAATATATATGTGTGTGTGTGCATTAAACTCATGTATACGATGATAATTGTTGGTTTAAGGCCACTTTTGTGAACATGATAGGCTAAATGCACCGATCGACCTCCAAAGGAAGTGAAACGAAGTCAAAGACAAAACATCCTTTAGATATGTCCGCGCCGGGATTCCAACACGGGTGGTAGTAACCTGTGGTCTAACACGCTACCGCTAGACCACGGAGGCGCCCCAACTCATGTATACAAAAATCTAAATGAAACTAACTGTACCAACTAAACTAATTTTTACAAATATTTGTGCTAACTAAACTCTGTAATAGTTAATATTTCTCGGCTGTGCTACAATAAATTTTCATTCTGTAATATCACCAGGTATTTGATATACCGTACGTCTGTAATATTTATATAACTGTGTAATGTTTATATAACTGTGTAATATTTATATAACTGTGTAATATTTATATAACTGTAATATTTATATAACTGTGTAATATTTATATAACTGTGTAATATTTATATAACTGTGTAATATTTATATAACTGTGTAATATTTATATAACTGTGACCAGACTAACGATAACTGTTCGTAAAATATAACAATACTTTTATTCGAGCAATGATGGCTCGTCGTAAAATATAACATCAATACAGTTTTAGAGTACTGTAGTACTCGTTATCCGTGACATCCTTTCAGCACGACATCAACATCCCGTCAACACTATCACGATTTTAATGGGAACGACCTGTAATCGTTTAAAGAAAGGTCGTCACGTGATTTATCCAAACATAACAATACATTTTGAAGCTAAGTATCTGTCGTAATACGAAGAAAGGTGAGTGAAAATAGAATATATTATGTAACAATGTTGGAAATTGTTTAAAGATAGATGGGGTGTTATGTCGGGTGACGGATGTCTGCCGATTGACACTATCGGGTCGAGTGTCACAGATCTGATTACTGCCAGATAACGTCATTATAAACATTGTTCACAAAACACGCCATTTTTTCTTCAATAGAGCCCGAATGACAAATACTATTTTTAGCCAATCAGAACGGCTCAATTTATTTTGCTCACTAATCCAAAATGTCAAATGGGATGATTTATCATTTATCGAGTTATTTTGCGTTTGTGTGTGTGCGTGCGTGCGTGCGTGATGATATTAACACAAAGGACGGAGATAATGTAAACAACACTTATTATCTCAGTGAAGATCTTTGCTCATCTCTCTGTATTGTCTATTTCTGAAATAATCTCAATAAGTCGGGGGGGGGGAGAGGAGTAAGTCAAGCCTCAATCTGATATCTGATACCACAGTTGAAATAATAAGTGAGTGAGTAAGTGAGTGAGTGAGTGACAGAGTGACAGAGTGGTTTATTTAGCCTCGGGCACTCGTCACTCTTCGGACATACGGATGAAGGCCGAACCCCACATCCAACAAACATAGGTACGAGTTGGATTCGAACCGAGAACCTGGAGGTTAGCATGACAACACTCTAACTACAGCACCATCGGAATATCCAACCTCATTCACATCAGGACAGCTACAGCTAAAGACGTTATTCTTTTATCAGTCTTGACCTCCCCCTAATTGAGGCACCTGTACAGTTTAGAATCGTGATCAACTCCCCAAGAGTATGCCTATTCTGACTGGCCGTCACCGACTCTCAACCCACACAAGGTAGTCATTGTTGACAAGCAGTCAGTTGATGAATTTGAACCGAGAATCCTCCACTTCAAGCTCTACTGCACTACTACTGAGCAATCATGATATATTTAATAAAGAGATTACATTGTATTATTATTATTTACTATTACTATTATTATTATTGTTGTTATTATTATTATTATTATTATTATTATTATTATTATTATTATACCCAAATCAAATATACAATAGTTTAAGCACTTCGACAAGCAATGACAAGTGCTAGATCTCACTCTACTTCCACTGCCCTATAACCAAGTCCTTAGAGATGACTTCCCCCTAACTGAGTGACCACAACAACAATCGGCTGACGGCCGACATCGACAACCTTCTGGATACATAACTAATGATAGTATCCAGATTGAAGTCCAGATGCCGGAGGTGATTAACAAATAAGATTTATCTTGTCATTGCCGACGTTGACCAGACTATGGCCCGCCATACGTGGCCTACCCGGAGTCGCTTTCATCAGAGAGAAGACACTCGTTTTATGGCTAAATAGACACAGAGAATGGCCTAGCAATCCGGTATCCTGTACACACACTGTCTGGATAGTGTTTCGCGCCCGCCGGAAGATTTGCCAATATGATTTTCTGTCGCCCGCCAGCCACGATGGGACATGATTACGACGGTAGCTCGGAGCTCTGTTGACTGAGTCAATCCGGAGATGTGTGTGTGTCTGTGTGTGTGCATGGTAACTGGGGATGGTTTTATGTGTGTGTGTGTGTGTGTGTGTGTGTTGTGTGTGTGTGTGTGTGTGTTGTGTGTGTGTGTGTGTGTGTGTGTGTGTGTGTGTGTGTGTGTGTGTGTGCGTGTGTGTGTGTGGCTAGATAGATAGATAGATTAATAACTTTCTACTCTATACCTAACTGTAGCTCATTACCATAATAGAAAATAGAAATAGTATACTTCCCGGGGATTTGAGAACAACGCCAGACTACACAGGTCCATAAAACAAAAGATAAACAGGAACAAACGAGACATTACACATCGTACAATGAAAAGTTAGTATAATTCACCGAAACTCTGATGAATCGCCAACATGGTGTTAATATATTTTCAAATTCTCTGTACCAGTGCCCTTTGGTGGTCTTCCAACCCCCCCCCCGCCGTCTACAATCCCAGTAAAGCCTCTACCAACAAAGCAAACATCGCCCAAAGACGTCTCTACTAAAACTCGGAATATGATTATGTACATCAATAACCCGAAGTAAAACATGCTACTAGTAGATGCCGAATACTGACCATGGCGTATTGCTACTAGTAAGTGCCAACTACTTACTAGATATTACAGCTACTAGCAGGTACTGATTATACTGATTACAGCATGCAGATACTAGTAAATGCCGACTACTGATTAGACATTACAGTTACTACTAGATACCAACTACTGATTAGACAATACAGCTACTAGTAAATGCCAACAGTGTAGTTGCTGCTAGTCGAGCTATAGAAACGAGGAGATTTAAGCGTTTCTGCTCATTTTAGCCGGGTAGTGACACAACTGGGTTATGTCAAAGGTCAAGAAAATTACGTCGTGACATCCCAAGCTAGTCTGGTATCATCCGTTTTAGTTTCGCATTATTTGTTCGGTATCTTCTAGATAGATGTATAGTATTTATGGGTGGATGTCTGGTATTTTCCGGCTGGATCTCTGGTATTCTTTGGGTGTATGTTTGGTATTTTCCGGCTGGATCTCTTGAATTCTTTGGGTGTATGTTTGGTATTTTCTGGGTGGATCTCTGGTATTCTTTGGGTGTATGTTTGGTATTTTCTGGGTGGATCTCTGGTATTCTTTGGGTGTATGTTTGGTATTTTCTGGGTGGATCTCTAGTGTTCTTTGTGTGTGTGTTTGGTATTTTCTGGGTGGATCTCTGGTATTCTTTGGGTGTATGTTTGGTATTTTCTGGGTGGACGTCAGACATTTATCTACCGATGTTATATAGTGTTAATATCCAGGATTATTAGGTATTATGTGTCGAAGCTGTTTCCTATATGATCTAACTGACACTGTTTTTGGTATTGTCTGGTGGAATATTGCTGTATAATATCAACAAGACAATATCTCCGTAAATCAGATATCAAACTTCCAGTAGCTGTCGTACTACACACACACACAGAGAGAGAGAGAGAGAGAGAGAGAGAGATAATGTGATTGTCGTCTCTTAGTGACAATGTCAGATGTTTATTTCTCCGCCGAGAGATAACAATATTTCGATAAAAAACAACAGATTATCGGAGAATTAGTCCTTCGTGTTACGGCCGTGTTGTCGTCGTCGTGATAGTGATGATGTCATCATAAAGACGTTTACAATAAACACACACACTCACAGAGAGAGAGACATAAACAACACACACACACACACAACACACACACACACACACACACAATATATATATATATATATATATATACACACTATATATATATATATATATATATATATATATATATATATACAAACACACACACACAAACACACACACAGACAGAGAGAGAAACAGAGAGGAGAGAGGGAGGAGAGAGAGACACGCATACAGAGAAAGAGAGAAACAGAGAGAGAGAGAGAGAGTGAGTGAGTGAGTGAGTGAGTGAGTGAGTGATTGAAAGAGTGAGTGAGTGAAAGATGATTGATGATGATGATTGATGTTTTACGACCACTTTTGTGCACAAGGTAGGCTAAATGGGCCAAGCGACCTCCAAAGGTAATGAGACGAAATGAAATACGAAACAACCTTCAGATATGCCGCCGCCGGGATTCGAACACGGGTGGTAGTGATCTGTGGTCCAACACGCTACCGCTGGACCACGGAGGCGCCCTGAGTGAGTGAAAGACACACACAGATATATATATATATATATATATATATATATATATATAGGAGAGAGAGAGAGAGAGAGAGAGAGAGAGAGAGAGAGACACACAGAGGGAGAGAGAGAGACACACACATACCCACATACACACACGTACACACACACACACAATAAAACATAATTCTACCGACATGAAAATATGCTCAGGTCTGCATCTAAGCACCGGCACAAACACAAATGCATGGCAATAAGCCGAGTCTGGGATATAAAGGGAGCACTTGAAATACTACTCAGTAATTAAGTCTAGTGGTAGTCTATTAGTAGGGTTGTGAGCTATAACACAGAAGATCACCAGTTCGGATCCACCAACTTGCTGTTGACCACTCATACACTAATTGGCTCGATGAGTTGGTTTACTGGACATATATATGGGGGGGAAATCGATATTTAACCTTCCTGTGAGTTGAATCGGGCTTTAGAGAGCTATGAAGGGCTATGAATAGTTCCGTTTTTTATATGAGCTAGATAAAAGATCTAAAATCAGATAACGTAAGATGTTATTAGCATATCTTGTTAAAGAGGCTAAAACATACAATGAACACCCACAGCCTGATCCAGTTAGAACAATACACCAGTGCAGATGTGTGATGTACACAATCCCGAAGAAGCTTAGGATGACAAAGTTTTCTGACAATAAGTTCAATCGATCGTGTTCCCTGAATAATGCCATAATCACATCATATATGGTACCCTAAACCTTATAAACTCACGTCATATATGGTACCCTAAACCTTATAAACTCACATCATATATGGTAACCTAAACCTCATAAACTCACATCACATATGTTAACCTAAACCTCATAAACTCACATTATATATACTACCCAAAACGTCATAAACTCACATTATATATGATAATCTAAACGTGATAAACTCACATCAAATATCGTAACCTAAACCTTATAAATTTACATCACATATATTAGCCTAAACATCATAAACTCACATCATATATAGTACCATAAACGTCACAAATTCATAATATATATATACTACCCTAAACCTTATAAACTCACATCATATACGATACCCTAAACCTCATAAACTCACATAATATATGGTACACTAAACCTCGTAAACTCACATTATATATGGTACCCTAAACTCACATCGCATATGTTAACCTAAACCTCATAAACTCACATTATATCTACTACCCTAAATGTCATAAACAGGCATTAAATATGATAATCTAAACATGATAAACTAACATCAAATATTGTAACCTGAACCTAATAAACTCACATCATATATGATATCCATAACCTCATAAACTCACATCATATATAGTACCTTAAATCTCATAAACTCACTTCATATACGGTAACCCAAACCTCATAAACTCACGTTAAATACTGTATCATAAACCTCATAAACTTACATCGTATATGATAATGTAAACCTCATAACTCACATCATATATGGTACCCTAAACCTCATAAACTCACATTATATTTGGTAATCTAAACATGATAAACTCACATCAAATATTGTAACTTAAACCTCATAAACTCACATCATATATGATAGCCATAACCTCATAAACTCACATCATATATAGTACCCTAAATGTCATAAACTCACTTCATATACGGTAACCTAAACCCCATAAACTCACGTTAAATATCGTAACCTAAACCTCATAAACTCACATCGTATATGATAACGTAAACCTCATAAACTCACATCGGATTTGGTAACCTAAACCTCATAAACTCACATCACATATGGTAACCTAAACCTCATAAAGAACATCGCGTCTCGGCAGGTCGTCGGCAAAACTTCTCTCGTAGATCAACGAAAGGAATCATTTAATGGCCGTCACGAGACAGGAAGCTGGCTGCTGGCGGCACACTAGAGTACGGTATAAGGTGACGCCATAATCGAGAGGCTTCTAAGATCTGACGCCGACGATGGGCCGACATCGTGTCAGCTACAATAAGTTAGACACCGAATCCCGATCAGTATTGAGAGATAGATAGAGATAGAGAGAGGAAGATAGAGAGAGAGGGAGAGGGGAAAGAGAGAGAGGGGGGTGCGGGAGAGAGACGACCATATCTGTTACAGATGACGTCATCGATCATTGACGGCCGTGAATACAATCCTTCCGGAAAATGGTCTCCTCGTTCGCCGAGAAACCATTAAATGCTCCGACTACACCCTCGATCACCCTCCGCCTATAGACAGCACCCCCCCCCTCCCAGACACCCCCCCCCTCTCCCGACGCAACACCGACAACGACACTACATCAACAATGATTTGTGGCAAAACTAATGACTGTTCATCGCCAATAAAAAGACGACGTTAATTATAGAGACATGCGCACAATAAATAGTACTATACCTGGTTATTAACTGTTTATACCACCATAATTGTATTACACTTCTCCCTCTATATCACGCGGCTTATAGCGTTGTATTCGAGGGGGATAAGCCCAGCGTGTTGTTACTTGTTAACGTTCGGTTCAAATACGTCTCGCGTAAAACTTGAATACGACTGTTTCTTTATCAAACCGAAATCTATGGTTTTACCGGAACAGCGCATAAATGATAACAATAGACAGTAACTGTTAATGGTTTAGAAAAGGTATTACCAACAAAAAACGCGCTATAAATGTACCCACTGTAATAAGATAGCATTGTATTTACTGAGTTCATGTTCTCTTTGAAAACGTCATCCACGTGTGATTATTATATCCTATATCAACCTATAATCACGGCCACTGTTAGGATATATAATTAATGACCAGATTAGAAACACAAACGACGCCATAAAAAAACATCCACGTTCCGATGGCAAGGCGTACTAATTACAGGTAATCAGATACCGGACGTGTATGTGCGGGTAGCCGAGAGGACGGCTCCACGATTAATCAAATAAACGACCCGTGACCTACACCGAGCAAAGGTCGCCAATGTGTAACGGCATAATGCTAAATCGTACCCAAACCGCATCGGAACAGGCGCCGAGTGATAAACCGAGAAGCTAAATCGGACGCAAAACAATTCCTAATTATTTTGTTTATTCACATATTTACATCCGTCATAATTCCATCATTATAGGATAACTCTAATTACTATCATAAATCTAACAACCGGATATCGAGGTGCTTCATGAAGCATGACCACCAAAAACCATAACCCCACAACCGGTTTTTTTCTTCTTTCGGGTATTCGCTGGCAGACACGTTTCTGGTCGGTGACGTGTATAGATAAGCCGTAATTACAAAGCGCGGTCACAAGAGCGTCTAGTAATCGCGCCACCCCAGTCGCACAAACAAACGTCTATAGACGTCTGGCTCTAATCGTCCCGTCTATTCTCGTCGGCACATCGAGCCCAATAAGACGTGGCCGTCTAGAAACCAACACCAACGTCGGCTCGTTGTCGGCTCGACGTCGCCAGGTCAGGTGACGTCGTCTTACGGCGCGCGTCCCGGATAGAAAACGTTCCGAGCTCGCTGCCCGGGCTCGGCGGACTAATTCCCGTCTCGACGGCGCGCCATCCGATTGCAAATGAACGCTATTACGATGCGCCGTACCCCCGTCTGGGTGTTGAGTGTGTCGAGCGCGGTACAGGTGAGATGGGTTATTACCATCCGAAGTATCCGGGGCCGTTCCTGGAGTAGGAAGCCAATTTAAAATCTTCACACGTCACAAGTCTTCTTCTCGTCCTCGTAGATTCCTCATTCTAATCCTCGTCTATGTTATCGCTATCTCTAAACGCGGCCCGTTGTCTTAGAGACAACTTGTTATCCCAGAGAGAGAGAGAGAGAGAGAGAGAGAGGGAGAGAGAGAGAGAGAGAGAGAGAGAGAAATAACTATTATTTTCGACTCTAGCGTTCCGAAAGTGGATGGTTTTTAGCATTTCCCAGATTCCACTAACTGGAGAAAATGTCGAAAATCGACATCCGTCTAAAATCTCTTCTTGCTACAATACGAGTCCAGGACAAAACCCCCTGAGGACAAAACGCCCTGAGGACAAAACCCCCTGAAGACAAAACCCCCTGAGGACAAACCGCCCCGAGGAGGAAACCCCCTGCGATTCTGAAAACCCCCTGTGGACAAAACCCCCAAAACCACATCTTGGACATAACCCCCTGAATTCCAGTGGTTGTTTTGAAAAAGATGGTTTATATGTGAATGATGATTTTTTCATATACATTTTTTTCCTTCAAAATATAACTAGATAAGGCAAACTAATTATTTTCCAATACAGTGGCCATATTCAGCCAATCATTTGTGAGTGGGTTAATAACAAAAACAAACAAAAATGTAGACTGAGGAAGTAACTAATATATAATAAATTATGATACTAAGGTATCATACTGAAATTGTTGATTAAATTGACACATGTATAAAGATTTATTATTATTAATAATAAAATATTTATATATAACTTATGTATGTTTAATATTATTTATTAATTCCTATGTTCACGGAGTATTGTCCTCGGGGGATGTTATTCATGCGGTTTTGTCCTGAGGGGTTTTGTCCGTATACCCTACAATACATCATATAATCATATATAAGTTCACTATCAGCTAACTATTAGAAGTTCTGAATCGTCACAAGAAATAAATTAAATCTTTATTTGGCAGTGACCTAGTTTTAGCTTATTGTTGCTGTTGTTATTGTTGCTGTTATTGTTGGATGCAAACGTCTAGGTTGTGGGTTCGAACCCAACCCATGGCCGTGTTTGTGAGATCGGAAGTGGCCCCTCAGCTATGCGTTCCACACGCGTGACCAGCATCGAGACTACATAAAGCGCTGACTGACTCACTGACTGACTGACTGACTCACCCACTCAATCATCGAAGAAGGAAATATTTGATCGAATCGCATTAAACCGATGCCATACAGAAAAGATGAATATAATTTTTAAGCCCTTTAGCGTCATCGAATTAAAATATAACGCGGTCTATCTATCTATCTCTGTGTGTCTGAGTGTGTGTGTGTTTTGCTTTGTGTTTTGTGGTTATCCTATTTGTCGTATTTAATCCCCAGATGATCTAAGGACTTTTCTATTATGTTTGAGTTTATTGACTCGGACACGGAGCCTCGTTATAAGAGGACTTCCTGATGCAGACAACGTCCCTTTGATATCTGCGACCTAATTGTTTCTGGATCAGCGGAGACAGTCGTGTCGCAGTAAAGGAAGCTGGCCAAGCTTAGAACAGCGGATGGCACTCGAACTCTTGTCTCTCTCGAAAAGAGACAAATTAAGCATTCTATCTGTTGAGCCATTCCATATAGTCAACAGTATCAAATAAGCTTTGTCAGTTATGGAGTATCTAAAAACTAGGTCAAAATATCCAAGTGGCTACGTTAGTAGATCGTCGACAGGCTGGCTTAAGGAACTTGATCAAAGTTTCCGGGTTCGAAACCGACTGTTAGAGCTATAAACTTCAGTTGTATTTTTTGTCTCCACCTGACTCCATAATACTATGTATGCGGCTCCAGACACTGAGTACTCGCTGTTATTCAAAAATCGGTTGGCTATAACATGTCATATTTCATTTCCTTCCGCAAATATCAACTCATTGTGTTGGTGTCTAACTACAATAGTGCCCCGTTATAACACAGTCACATCGACCCGCAACTATATACCGCGTTATAAACGAGTTGTCTAACCTCTTCACTTATTTGTTAAAATAGTACAGTAAAGGTAAGCGATATTCGAGGTGATTGGCGGAAATATCATTTAGTTTATCATTTGTTGAGACAAGAAATATATTAATCTACAGAATTACATTTATCATTACAATAAAATAAAGCTGTGAGTTGAGCTGTGAGTTGAGAAATAAATAATTAGATAAATATGAATAAATATATAAATCATACTACTTGAATATTAGAAGACAAAAAAACTGCGCTCCGATAATGCAACGATCAGAGCACTGCATTACAAACTAACAGCTTGTGAATTCGAAACCAACTTATAGCTGTGTTTCTAGGATCCTTCCAGGTGGGGAACAAACCACTGACTTAATCAGTAGATGACACATTGTATAACTGGTAGGGTGATAGGCCAGACACTTGAATCATCTGGGTTCAAATCCCAGTTTTGCTATGTATAAAGGGTGTTTACAACGGAAACATTTCTCATTTCTTAAACCAGAGAAAACAGTGAGTATCTTGATTGACCTCAAAATAAGAAACTAAAAATTAGCTGTTTCAGGTCATTGGCTGTGACGTATATGGGGAGAGGGTGTAGCCATGTCTGTCTGCCTGTCTCTCTGTCTCTCTGCCTATCTGAATCCATACATTACTGTCTGTTGGTTAAAACCCCCATTTTCCATCTGACATAATTGCTGTTATAATCAGATAACCAGTGACATGGCCTAGACAATAACTGTGTAAAACATCACCGATATCTGTCTATAATATCTATGACGTCTAACGAGTTTGCATGTGAGATATGGCATCATTTAAATATACATTTTGGCTGTCATATCTCTCGGTGATAATATTAATGACATTAAGTTGACTGACAGTCTAAAATCATAATCACACACACACAAACAAACAGACAAACTAACCGCTCCTCATATATATATATATATATATATATATATATATATATATATATATATATATATATCGATAGATAGTTAGATAGAAATAGATAGATAGATAGATAGATAGAGTAGATAGAGGATGAAATAGATGATAGATAGATAGCTAGATAGATGGAAAAAGATAAATAAAGAAGAGGGGAGAGAGAGAGAGAGAGAGAGAGAGAGAGAGAGAGAGAGACCCTCGACCGTTTCAAGCTCTACTCACAAACCCATTAACAATACGTATTCACCATGATACACTTCCACCCCCCATTAACTAATTATCCCATTCCTATAACATGTATCAATAATAACCAGGTGAGTAAATACACGACAATACAGCTTACACCTTGTAAACATTAACATCTGTTATGGGGCCGAGAGGTTTGTTGTTGAGATCACACAATCAGTTGCCAGAGAAATAGGAAATTGATTTTTGTGGGGGAAAATGTAAAACCATTATCACGGATAGTGTCTGCCAGGTAGGTCGAAGGTCAATTAAGGAACACGGTGAACAGGTGATGGGGGTCACTTGGTGACTTCTGTCAGGCTCTATGTATGCTAATGGGCACAGAGGCAGATAGACAGACAAATGGACAGGCATGCGAGCTGGCAGAGGAATAGACAAAGAGACCTTCACACTCCACACACACACAGCACACACACACACACACACACACACACACACACACACACACACACACACACACACACACAACACACACACACACACACACACAAAGAGATGGAGAGAGCTGACGCTGTTCTAAAGCTATTTAGAATCCTGTAGAATCATCCAGATGTTGTATTAATGATTACACACACACACACACACACACACACACTATATATATATATATATATATATATATATATATATATATATAGAGAGAGAGAGAGAGAGAGAGAGAGAGAGAGAGAAAGAGAGACGACGACGACGCAGTCAAAATAGATGAGATTCCTGTTGAATCATCCAGATGTTATATTAATGATCTCTCTCTCTCACACACACACACAGCCAACCACGATATCCGACCCAAGTCACAGGCAGGAAGCGGCAGTCCCTCAGATCTCGTAGCGACATTCCACCAGAACGTGACCGCGAAACGAGAACTGACGAGATCTCATCATGCAAACCAATCATCATTCGTTCGTGAGACATCCAGACAAGGGAAGAGAATTAGTGCATAATGGCGAGTTGGCAACTCCTAAGGGACACTAACGTGAGGCCATTTGTTAGTTATCAGCCTAGAAACAGACCAAAGCCCGTCTCCAGGGACGCTAAAATAGTAGAACTTGGTTAGATAGAGCACTGACTGTGATATTTAGAATAACCGGGGCTACATCATAAAGTGATGGGCTTTGTCAGGTTAGTTTATGGAGGAAACACAACAGATTGCTGTGATCTACGACAACTACCGGCAATATGATGGAACAGCACACCCCGACGGAGACTGTGATAACAGCGGGAAGACGGCTAACGCACGTAACAGCAGAAGGTTTTCGCTTAATTTGTAAGCGTTGATATACCAGGGATAGAAAAAGTGTTAATACATTTCTTTAGTACTGCACACACACACACACACACACACACACACACACACACACACATATATATATATATATATATATATACAAACTGGAAATATTGCGTGCGTGCGTGCGTGTGTGTGTGTGTTTATGATACTTATATTGTGGCATTGGCTCAGAACATCAACACCTAAACATCCTTTGAGACATATACCTCCATAAATCCATACATAAATAAAACTATACATCCATCAATCTGAATATGCGATATTCTACATCTCCACAAATCTATACATATATACGTATACCTTATACATGTGTGTCTGAGCTACTCATCAGCCTGTGGACCCTAGTTAATCCGCGTGTGTGTGTGCGCGCGCACACACACACAAACGGATAAACATGGAAACAAACAAAGATACACAGAGACACACACATACACACAAACAACCTTAGCCCATCAGCTCTACGTTAACCCAGTACAGTTCGAGTCAGGTCCTCTATCACCAAAAATCACCTCTAAGGCCATTAATATTAGAGAGAAGGACACACACACACACACACAGAGAGAGAGAGAGAGAGAGAGAGAATCCCATTCCGTTTCAGCTTCAACAGATCAGTCATCCTAGAACATAACAGACATGGCTACTTCTCTTAGAGAAACAAACTCTCGCCTCCTACATTCAAATCTATCATTCTTTTCCTTCTATCTTTACACTCAATGTGTGGCCAGGACGGGACGGTCCACTCAGTCAAACAGCAAACTAATAACTCCGCCACAGAAGAAAAAAAAACATTTTTTGACAAATAATGATTGATCTGGAGTCGGAACAATATAACAACAACACTGGCTTAACGGTGTTAGGGGGACTTCAATATCAATAGTATTGAGTGGACAAGTCGTATTGCTGACAACAATAGTGGCGCACCGGGACTCTCTGGATCAACGTCGTAAATCCGGAGCCGAAGTGTTCAGGAAATATCCGGATCGGTTCAAATATCTCCGGTTCTAGTAACTACTGGTTGTCATCCACCCCCCAACCCCCCCTCCCCCCATTTCAGTTTCAATCATCTAAGGACTTTATCTCGTTGTTAGATCTCAGAATTTTACTCGCTTTTATCTCTTTACTCCGAGTCCCACAATAGGCGCTCTCCAGCTAGGTACTCACTTTTAATACTCACTGAGTATGTTAACGATCACTTGCTAATTGATTGCTTCGAACTGACGGTTTATAAGTTTGTGGCCAGTTATGTTATTACCATCTGGCCATGTGCTGAAGTAATGATAATTCTTTCTGGATGATCATATGGATCGTATTGCCCCCCCCCCTTCTCAAGTTGGCTCAGGATTTATTGTTGACAAAATATGTGTTTATGTTTATCCATAAAAGTCGACTGACGGGGAGGTCGTCGCTAAAAGGTCATCTTGTGTCGGTTAAATACTCACTGACTCACTAACTCACTGACTCCCTGACTCAGTTGATTGATCAGGTCGATATCATGTGTATTACTGTGAGTAGGTGTACGCGCACGATCACTCGTGTCTGAGTGTATGTTTGTGCATGTGTGCGTGCGTGCGTGTGTGTGTGTGTACGTGTATGCGGGCGTCTCTCTCTCTATCTATCTATCTATCTATCTATCTATCTATCTATCTACCTATCTGTCTATCTATCTATCTATCCCTATTTCTTTCTCTCTCTGTAACTCTCATCTTCACAGTGGTTTTGCTTTTTGTATCACACACACACACACACACACGCGCGCGCGCGCGCGCACACACACACACACAACCGGTTAGCCACACGTGTCTCTACATATCGATCCGAGAACACGTGGGACCCTTTCAAGAGTAAATTTGAACCATTTATATTTCAGGTCACCAAACAGTTAAATCAATATAAAGATGTTTGTATAACGCTAGTGACAGGTGTTGATCTATTAACCTGTTATACAGACTAACATAGGATAACTCTTTATATACCGACATCTTGTAAAATATTATAGTAACCACTTTATATAATACAGAGATAACAATCTGGCTATATTGGATATATATATATATATATATATATATATATATATATATATATATATTGTGAAAAAGACTACGCTTACCAAAAAATATGGGATATAATAACTTTATCTCTTTATCTCGATAGTAACATATCCTGAGTGATTGAGTGATTGAGTAGATGAGTGATTGAGTAGATGAGTGATTGAGTGATTGAGTGATTGAGTGAGTGAGTGAGTGAGTGAGTGAGTGAGTGAGTGAGTGAGTGAGTGAGTGAGTGAGTGAGTGGTGAGTGAGTGTTTTGTTTGGCCTCGGAGTTGGTCACACTTGTTGTCACACGAAAATGGCAGTCGAGGCTTTTTAATGATGTATGAAACATCCCATAGACACAGTATTATTAATACAACGATCATTTTAATACAATAAGTTATAATTATTGTTATCATCATCATCATCATCACCATCATCATTACCATCATCATCGTCACCATCAAGTACTCTGGGGTTTTTTTGTTTGGGGGGGGGGGCTTGTTAATCTTCGTTTTATTAAATATTTTGGCAGGAGAAAACTTGGAGTAATGATTCGTTATTTATCCGCAAACCAACATTTAAGGTCACTCTGAGAATCATCAATCGTTTCTCAAACATCTTCATAAAATCATTCATCTCGTATTTACACAATTGTGTCAAAACGAGTAAACAGGCAACATTGGTGTCAAGCTTAACATGGTTCTATATTGATATTCCGCTCTCCGACACACCGTGACCCCCCTCCCTCATTATGTAATATGAGGCGACTAAAGGAGAGTGAGGTCAATAAATGACCTTTTTATGCCGATATGATCTTGACCAATACTCACTCACTTACTCATTCGCTATACTCACCCCGAAGCAGAGTACCTACCACTAACTTGAACAAAATATTCTAAAACTAAATCCAAAATCCAGTATTCTTTACAGACATAGAACAAAGTGTCACTGTGACACTGTCACAGCGCGATCAGTACCACGTCACAACTTTGCAGTGAAACAAGATTGCAATGTCTTAGCGTCACCATGTCACAATGCCACCAACACGACGCGTTGAAACAATTGCAAATAGTACAATATCACCGAGTCAAAATATCGCAATACTACAATATCACCGAGTCAAAACATCGCAAAACAGCGACATTGAAGAGTCATAACATCACCATATCACGATATTATCAAGTCAGAACATCGCAATATTACAATATAGTCAAATCACCATTTTTCAATATCACAGTTTGATCTAATATTAGAGTAAATGTCTCACCAAATCGTTATGTTACAATATCACCATATCATATGTCGTCACATTATTACTGTATTGAAACTGTCACAGTTGCACAACAAACCGTCACAGTCACAGAATATATTGTCACAGTCACACAATATACTGTCACAGTCACACAATATATTGTCAGAGTCACACAATATACTGTCAAGGTATCACGTTGTTGTAATTAGTCAATGCCACAAAACGTTCACATAATATTTTGTTTAAAGTATTGTTATTTGTTGGTGTCCAAAATACTCTGTTACCTGAGTGAAGCACAAATATTGCAACACTGACAACAACAACAACAACATACCCAAATGTTACAGTTGATTATTCCTGATCAAATCCTAAGACGATCCTGTTACGTACATATCAACTCAAACAGAAAACCAATTATCGGCCATCTTGTTTCTCAGATCCTGACAACAATCTCTTTTGACATTACTGATCTCGGATGCTCAGGGCCGGCAACATAAATTCTCTCTTTAATCACTGATCCCGAATGGGACTTACAATTAATCACGGATACTCATCACGGGAAACTGGAAATTAATTTCCCCTGGATCTGTGCTCGCTCAGGGAAGGGCCATTCGGGAGTGGGGTTAGAAGTTTTAATTGCAACCATCGAAAAAAAAATCCCAGATTTATTATCGTGGATTCGTGTCAAGGTCAAGTTTCGAACTGATCGGGAAAACAAGTTGGAGATATCCGGACAGAAAGAAAACAAAAACTCCACTAAATCCTGGTCAGCAAATATCGAAGTGGCGCAAACAGTTTAAATATTTATGAATGAAATAAAAAAATATATAATTGGCTGAGATATGAGAATCACGATAAGAGAAATTTGAGGCTTAGTCTGGATCTCCAGTTACACCCCCCCCCTCGCGGACATACACACACACACACACACACACACACACACCACACACACACACACACACATATATATATATATATATATTTAAAAATATACAACAAAACACACACAGATATAGAGATAGAGAGAGAGAGAGAGAGAGAGAGAGAGAGACAGAGAGAGAAACACACACATAAAGTGTAAAGTGAGACAATACACATGTATCTGCATTAAAAGCCTAACTCTGGATTAAGTCCCCCAAAGAATCATCCAGAGTTTGAATTCACGCTTCGAGATTCTCTGTGCCAATGCCTTATTCACATCAGCGGCTGTATACGACAAGAACCCGTGAATTCGATGGGTACTTTGGCATGAAAGCTCCCTCAATTTATACAATGATACTGATGTATAAGAGGTATCATTTCTATTGTTAGTGTTATTAACAGATTAACAACAACTTACCGGCTGTCAGACCTTGACCGTGCATCGGCGAGAAGGGTTGATTGTGTTTCCGGTAATACCACCATATTAATAGTGACGTCAGAGTGAGAAAAATGGCGCCAGCTATAGCAGCTCCTATGACGATGGTGACAGTACGAGAATGAGTCTTGATGTGATCCTAATAGACTATATATATACATATATATATATATATATATATATATATATATATATATATATATATATATATACAACATCAATTCTTTATATCAAATAGACGAACTGATATTAATTATTAATTATGGTAAGGAGAATAAACCGCGTCTTTCTGAGAGAATAATAACATATTAGAAATTAATATTCAATAAAATGATATAAGTGATAAGAAAGAAATTAAATTAACATAGAGAGATGTGAGATGTTTTAAATCGTAATCACTAAGTTTTTAAAAAAAAAATAGAAAAAAGAAAATTTTTAATATTCGTAGAATTTATACTAAATCAGAAAAAAATAATACCGAATAGTGAGGGCCGATGTATTTACCAATCGTGTGCCAAAACACTTAGTTTTTTTGATTGATATCTTTCGATTCGTGAATTATGATCGTGAAACAGAGATAAAACGCGAAAGTGCGAGCATTTATTTCCAGTGTGGCTCCTTTTATTGAGTGGCTGTTCGTGATCCCCCCCACACACACACACACTATCTAAATGGGAGCAGTACGGAAAGATGAAGCCGAAATACTACCTTTTAACGGTATCGAACCCGTGACCCTTGATGATTAGGGCAAATCAATCATTTAGCATAAAAGGCAACATGCTAAACCTCTAGGCCACCGGAAATGACATTTGACTCTTACTACCAATACTTTACAATACTCTAACCATTGTCCTTGTATGTAAACAGAATCAATAAGGTTATAGCTACCTCTAATAAGTATAAAAGAAATAATTATGAATTTTAAATTAAATAAGGAACGTAAGGAAATTGTTGAATAATTGTGTCATATAACACTTTCTTTAACAATAATGTGTCATATAACGCTGTGTCTAACAATATTGTGTCATATAAAACTGTCTTTAACAATAATGTGTCATATAACGCTGTGTCTAACAATATTGTGTCATATAACACTTTCTTTAACAATAATGTGTCATATAACGCTGTGTCTAACAATATTGTGTCATATAAAACTGTCTTTAACAATAATGTGTCATATAAAGCTGTTTCTGACAATATTGTGTCATATAAAACTGTCTTTAACAACAATGTGTCATATAACGCTGTCTCTAACAATATTGTGTCGTATAAAACTGTCTATAACAATACTGTTATAACATTAACTCTTCTCTATAACAATGAATGACAACAATATTATTGGTCGTGATTTGAGGGCACTCATGTGTCGCAGTTACTCGCAACATCTGTCTGCGGAATGGTTCATCCATCAATAAAAGGGTGAAAATTATGTTTGGTCATGCAGCAAACGATGAATCAGCAGGATCCTAGACACCATTCACCACCCCCAACCCCCCACTTCCACTGCCTCCCTAGTGACCCCGGGATATGTTGAGTCCTTGCCATGGATCTGACCTAATACTATCATCATCGTGATAATATCCGATTGTCTATAGCTCAGTAATTTTTTATATTAAATTTAGGGTACATCAAAAAAAGGTACATTTTTCACTAATGTAAAAGTTTTCACAACTTTAATATTTTAAGTTTGTTTAAAGTAGTGGGGGGGCCATGGCAAAGCAGCGGGATTCAAAACCCCCTTCAAGGGTGGTAGTGTAGAGAGATACTCTACAATAACCTATCACTATTTTATTTTAATATTTCGGCAGATAGTATCAGCCTGGCGTGTATACTAAATGGTGACCAGTAACAAAAACGTTTTAATATCATACTCCGTATAGTTAGTGATTGCTTCGTTTGGCCTCGGTACTGGTATAGAAGCGAGACAATAGAGCTGAGCCATTTTATTGACGAATGACACCTCCCGCCAAAATACTAGCATTGGGATTGGGTTTTTTTTTTATGATTGATATCTTTCGATTCGTGAATTATGATCGTGAAACAGAGATAAAACGCGAAAGTGCGAGCATTTATTTCCAGTGTGGCTCCTTTTATTGAGTGGCTGTTCGTGATCCCCCCCACACACACACACACTATCTAAATGGGAGCAGTACGGAAAGATGAAGCCGAAATACTACCTTTTAACGGTATCGAACCCGTGACCCTTGATGATTAGGGCAAATCAATCATTTAGCATAAAAGGCAACATGCTAAACCTCTAGGCCACCGGAAATGACATTTGACTCTTACTACCAATACTTTACAATACTCTAACCATTGTCCTTGTATGTAAACAGAATCAATAAGGTTATAGCTACCTTAAAAAATAATTGAATTTTATTAAAAGGAACGTAAAATTTGATAGGCAATTTTCAACATAATGTCATATACTTTTCACAGGCATACGTTTAACTATGTGCAATAAGCTTTTTGACATAATTGTGTCATATAACACTTTCTTTAACAATAATGTGTCATATAACAGCTGTTTCTGACACTATTGTGTCATATAAAACTGTCTTTAACAATAATGTGTCATATAACGCTGTCTCTAACAATATTGTGTCATATAAAACTGTCTTTAACAATAATGTGTCATATAAAGCTGTTTCTGACAATATTGTGTCATATAAAACTGTCTTTAACAACAATGTGTCATATAACGCTGTCTCTAACAATATTGTGTCGTATAAAACTGTCTATAACGATACTGTTATAACATTAACTCTTCTCTATAACAATGAATGACAACAATATTATTGGTCGTGATTTGAGGGCACTCATGTGTCGCAGTTACTCGCAACATCTGTCTGCGGAATGGTTCATCCATCAATAAAAGGGTGAAAATTATGTTTGGTCATGCAGCAAACGATGAATCAGCAGGATCCTAGACACCATTCACCACCCCCAACCCCCCACTTCCACTGCCTCCCTAGTGACCCCGGGATATGTTGAGTCCTTGCCATGGATCTGACCTAATACTATCATCATCGTGATAATATCCGATTGTCTATAGCTCAGTAATTTTTTATATTAATGTCATCAGAGGTACATCACTAATGTAAAAGATCCAGTATTGGTCTATTACTCTAGTATATATCACAATCAAAGACAGACGTATCGCTCAATCTAAGGACTTTAATCATCAGTCCCCATACAGTGTAATGATAGCTTCACCTCTATAGAACACATACCATCTTGTTTTCATTGATGATGATGATGATGATGATGATGATTGATGTTTTACGGCCACTTTTGTGCCCATGGTAGGCTAAATGGGCCGATCGACCTCCGATGGTAATGAATCGAAGTCAAAGATGAAACAACTTTCAGATATGCCCACGCCGGGATTCGAACTCGGGTGGTAGTGTAGAGAGATACTCTACAATAACCTATCACTATTTATCTACTAACTGATATCTCGGTCGACCAATAAGTACCAGAAATCAGCAGAAGAATCTCAGCGGATCAGAACCCAGACCTTCTTATATTCTGACACAGCACTCTTTCGATGACCAATTATTCTTACACATACGATTCAATTGTTCATCAATTCTACTAGACGCCAGTAAATAAACTCAAACAAGATTTGTTTTAAATAACATAAAGACCGAAATCCCGCACTAATATCACCAAATTTACCCTCAACCGAGCACAATATCATAACTTTGAAACAAAAAATAGGCTACCAGCTACCGCTCTCCTCTCTCCTCAATTCCCCCCCCCCCTCTGCCAAATCCAAAGACCAAATCATGACAGACAACAGTTAGTCATAGTAATGTCCTCATATTATCAGTTACATCTTTCTGGATAGAGGTTAGAGTTATAGCTTAGGGATCTCTGGATCTGGCGATAACAAAAACACACACATAGACAGACAGAGAGAGAGAGAAGAGGGGGAGGGGCAAGAGTATATATAACATTGACCGGCTGCTAGCCAATAAACTGACAAATTTCATTCTCTGGCACGCAAAGTGACAGCTGACACAGTTAGAGAGATTCGAATGTCTGATGAAATATCGTGCAAAATTATAATAAAATATATGGAAAGATACATATAGAGCACAAACAAACACACACGCACGACCCGCACACTCCCCGACACACACACACACACACACACACACACACACACACACTAGTACACGTTATACCAGTGTTCATAGATTCAGTCATCAAACATCAATCACAGACCAGTATCACAGTTCGGTAAGGACTTAGGACTTGCCTCAGTCCAATATTATAATGGACTATGGACTTCGGTGCCTATATCCTAATCTTCCTACCTCAGTCACAGATATCTATATAATAATATGTTATAGACCTTGATGTCTGTTATATCCTTTCAAGCCTCAATGACTCTCCTATATTATATGACTTAGGTTCTAGTATCGACAATAGTCCTTAACGTCTGTTGGAGTGTCGTGTTACGAACAAGTTATAATGTGATATGGTAACATATTGTATGTGTGTCTGTGTGTTCGTACGTGTAGGTGTCTGTGTGAGAGAATATGTGTGTGTGGAGGGGTGCGTACGTGTGTCTGCGTACATGTGTGTGTGTGTGTGTGTGTGTGTGTGTGTGTGTGTGTGTGTGTGTGTGTGTGTGTGTGTGTGTGAGAATCTCGAACAATGAATTCAAACTCTGGACGTTTCTTCATGGGACCGAATCCGGAGTGGCGAGTTTTAATGCTGAAACATGTATAATGTCTCGCCAGTGTGTGTGTGTGTGTGTGTGTCCGCGCGTGCGTGTGTTAATATTGTGCACAAGCCAGGCTATAGGGAAACATTCCACAAACACAGCTGTAAGTCGGTTCCTAACCGGAGTTGAAATTACTACAGTATCGGAGCGTTCCCGGTACGAATTTTGTGAACCCGGATGCAAGAAATATGTGTCGGACCACGCTACCAGTTATGCCACGGATACGCCCATCTCAGTGTATGTGTCGATAGTAACACCTGAGTTATAGCGTTTGATCAATGATTCACTATTTACAGCTCTCAACCCGTCATGGCTGTACATCTACTGCAATATAATACTATCACCGATACCATGGTAACATGTGGTGTACAACCGTAACCGATACCATGGCAACATCTGGTGTACAACCATTAACTATGCCATGCTAATATGTGGTATATACCACCATTACCTATACCATGGCAATATGTGGTATATACCACCATTATCTACAGCGCCAGGACGTATGATGTCATCATTATCCCATCATCCGACCTATTGATAGATAAATGTATGTATGTATGTATGTATACCATACAAACTGTCATTTAGTAACACGATTATCAACAAAACTTGTATAACATGACAGTGGGAAAGACGACGTCCATTTCTCTATCTGTGAATGACATGATGGCAGCCAGTTGGAGAAGATCAGCTGAGTTGGGTGGTTAGGATAAATTGACGACACACACGCGCGCGCGCACACGCACAGACACACACACACACACACACACATACACACACAACACACAAACAAACACACACACAAACAAACACACAATTATATATATATATTAGCTTGGACCAAGCCTCAGCTGTTCCCTTACAATAACAGACTCGTCCTTACAATAACATAATTGCTCCCTGTTTTTCATGGTACAGAATATGTAATAACTGACAATTGAATATTAGACGAGAGACGAAGTTATATTTTTTAAAGAAGATGAGGTGTATCATATCAAATGTTGGCTTTTATTAAAGGTCCTACACCTGGAAATGGAGTTGACCTAACCACCCCATCTTAATGAGATATTCCCTATTACACCTTCTAATGTATGATTATTATTATTATTATTATTATTATTATTATTATTATTATTATTACTAGTATTAAATTCTTTTTTTAAATTATTATTATTATTATTATTATTTTTATTATTAAAATTATTATTATTATTATTATTATTATTATTATTATTACCAACTTAGCCAGTCACAATGTAAAACATTATTATCACAAGACAATTTTGTCTGTATTTAACAACACAGATCGTGTATGTTATACTATGTATCAGATAGTTGATGATAACCTAATATCTGCTCATTATCAACTCATCTACTGATTGTTTACTCAAACTTATTTATCTTATTTCTTCTCACGACTTTTATTATGTGACGACCTTCTGTGGTCCAGCAGTAAGGAGCACCGCTCTCGGTCATAAAGGTCAAGGGTTTGGTGCCTCCCAAAGGGAGAGTTCTGACATTTTGCCCAAATTTATTTCTCGCTCGCCGTATCCCCATGTATGTGGTAAGAGGTGATTTAAAGGGAGACTACCTTTGTGTCGATGCATTGTTATAACCTCACTCGTTCACTCACTCACTCACTCAGGGCGCCACCGTGGTCTAACGGTACCGTGTTGGATCACAGATCACTACCACCCGTGTTCGAATCGCGGCGTGGGCATAACTGAAGGGTGTTTCATCCTCAGCTTCGATTCATTACCTGTGGAGGTCGCTCGGCCCATTTAGCCTACCATGTGCACAAAAGTGGACGTAAAACATCAATCATCATCACTCACTCACTCAATCACTAACTCACTCACTCAATCACCCACCAACCCCCTCACGTACACACGAAGCAGCTATGGCGTCTATTTCCCATAAAATCATCAACAGAAACAAACATTTCCTCTCATCAAGTCAATATGTCTCCCTCAACCCCATCAATCCACGCCCCTCCCGTCCTCAACACCCCCCTTCCCCCCACCCCCAACTCACCCTCCTCCCCCTCGTCTCGTACTACACAGAAGTCGACACACAAAAAGATCAACAACAAAAGTGTCGCCATTTTGGGAGACAGAACATTTATCACCGAATTCCCACAAAAATATCCACACTTCCGGCAGCAAAAGCGCTCCAACGACATCGTCCACTTCCGCCATAAACCAGACATAAAGATGGGATATGGTCGACCCGGGACACCTGGATGTTCCCACTAAATCCTGGACGGGAGAGATCCGCTATCCAGATCCGTCCGGGGCCTCCACATAAATCGGCGGCGCCTTTATTCGGGATCCAGTAGTTAGACTGATAAGGTAACCGGGCCTTCCTTTTAATGACTCGGCTGATATAAGAGGCAGGTGTTAGTGGAGCTTCTGGACATATATCGTTGTTAGGCAACGTGCATTACACCTAATGTAGAGCCGGTCTACGATAATGGTGCCTACAAGCTACTGGCGATATCGTGATCCCTAGAATTGGCTCAGTCGTAGAGTGCCCTGCCCGGGAATGGTGCCTACAAGCTACCGGCAATATCGTGATCTCTAGAATTGGCTCAGTCGTAGAGTGCCCTGCCTACTGGTTAACTGTTTCGGAAATCGATATCGTAATCGTGATTCTCCCCGGACAGTTGAGAATCCCGCGGATTGTACGGGTCGTTTAGAATGGCGGCGGGGAGGATGTCAGATCAGAGCTGTCAATCATTTATCAGCGACCCCTTTTGGGGTCTAAAATAGGACAATGAATAGAAATTACTACAGCAGAAAAATACAGGCACGCACGCACGCGGACACGCACACACAGACACACACACACACACACACACGTACCAACTGTAGACAATATATTTAATAACAATAACGTATAATCATATTTTATATATAACACACACATAATGTACCCTTACTTACGTTACGATGAGGTATAGCTGTGTTTGTCATTATGTGAGGTGCCCGCTCTAAGGTCATGGAACCCGTTTATTGTATACCAAACGGGAATGTTGTATTAGAATCTCCACGTTAAAAAAAAACATTTGATGATTTCGGGTGTAATTTGTTCAAAATAAAGGACATTCTCTTGTAGACCATAACAAAAAAAATTAAAATGTCATCAAAATAAACACATTCCTCCGCCAATCGGGAGTACGTCACACCTTAACGGCTAGATTGATCTTACTGTCATAACCGCATTATTACCAACAATAACAAAATAAACAGACACTTGATGTAATTAAGGAAGCGTCCCAAATCGTTCTCAACCCCATGTACGACTGGAGATAACGAGACCGAAAAATTACCCCCAATGCAACTAGATACACACTTTTCGAAAATGTAGGGGCGCCTCCGTCATCCAACTGGTAGCGCGTTGGATCACAGATCACTGCCACCTGAATTCGAATCTGGACGTGGGCCTACCTGAATGGTGTTTCGTCTTTCGCTTCGCTTCAATACCTTTGAAGGTCGCTCGGCCCATTTAGCCTACCACGTGCACAAAAGTGGCCGTAAAACATCAATCAATGATCTCGAAAATGCGTTGAGTGAGAAGAGTTCTATAGTCTCACCATTTCACAACCTTTTGTTTTTAGCTAACAGGTGTCAGAAAACCGATTTATAACCAAAAAAATGTATGAAAATATATAACATCATAATATCACTAACTGACTATTATTACTGATGTTTTAGTCGTTTAGTCAATCTAATCACTAATTTATTTAATGAATCTGACATAAACAAATAAACTCTATACTATATTTGCTATATTTAACGACTATCTATGGTGTCAGCATGACACGTCGGTGTCATCATCTCAGTGTGTTATGTTAACGGTTTAAAAAATGATCGTCCTGGCTTGATTTTAAGGGATATCTGCCATCTCTGATTCTCTAATACAATTATATATCTATTATTTACGATAACACGACGAATCCATTGCTCCTCATTGCCAAATTAATCAGTTTCATATTTCTCGTGTTCTAATAATATTATTAATTGTAGACAGCACATTGCTATATTGGTCCCACAATTTCCACATTGTATGTACAATATATTTTCGATTGAAATTTCACTATTATTGTCATGAATGACTGACTCACTTACTGTTTTATTGTAAATTTGTCAAGTATTTTATTTGTTCGAATTAACATCTATTAGTATTAACACTAACATTGCTAGTAATACTACTATTACTACTACTACCACTACTACCACCACCACCACACTACTACTACTACTACTACTACTATTATTACTACCACTACTACTACCTCTACTACTACTATTACTACTACCACTACTACTTCCATTACTACTACTACTACCACTACTACTACCTATACTACTACTATAACCACTACCACTACTACTACTACTACTAGAAACATTGTTATCTAAATAAACAGGTGACTAAATTCAAGATATATATATATATATATATATATATATATATATATATATATATTTGTTATTACATAGATTTTTTATGTATGAGAGCGTTTTGATAAGATTGCTCATTTTATATTTAATTCATGTTAACATCACACATCAGTCACCTGTTGTCATACCTAGTCTGTGTTTACAAAAATACACATCATCACCTACAGATGTTTACCCAGATAGGTATTTCACATTGCTGCCTGTTACGTGTTTACCAATGTGACTACCTCACCTCATCATATATTATACGTTTACCCAGCTGGGTATCTCACGCCATCACCTGCTAGATGTTTCCCAAAGAAAGCGTTCCACGTCATCGTTGGTCACGTGCTTGCAAAATGTAGGGCACCGCGTGCCACCTGTTACGCGTTTACCTCGGTACGATTCCCGCATTGTAAACGGTTACACGTTTACTCGGGTAAACACGCCATCTTTACACACCCAACAGACACCCAACAGGGCGAACATCGATAAGATTAAGTGGGGGTATTTTAAATATTAAGCCCTTTCTTCTCGGTCAAGGGACAGTCGGGATTCTCCACATCAAAGGCCGATGGTTTATTGCTGAACCGCCCAGAAGTGATGTCCCCGGTGGCAGAGGAGACCAAATCACAAATCACAGACCGACTGACCCCTCCGCGTGATCCCGACCCATTGCTAGCCTCATCAAGTAGTCCCCTCACAACAGACAAAGAAAAGAAGAAAACAAAGAACGATGGGTCTTTTAAGTCTGTTAGAAGCTCCTCCCCACTGCATCCTTACACAGATTATAGATAACTAACAATAGTCAGATAATAGCTGACTGTAGAAAGAACTAGTCTATTAGTAAGTGTAGAGGATACATTTGTGGGGGGAGATGTTTTGTGGTCAAATAATATCACTTCTGTCGAGTATTTTCTAAAATTATATTAGCGAATATATAAATATTTATGTTTATATGTTTGGAGGTTGATCAGGTGAGTGAGTGAGTGAGTGAGTGAGTGAGGCAGTCAGTCAGTCAGTCAGTCAGTCAGTCAGTCAGTCAGTCAGTCAGTCAGTCAGTCAGTCAGTTAGTCAGTCAGTCAGAAATTACAATTTATTAAAACTAATATTGAAACAAAAGATTACGTAACGTTGTGTTCAAGTCTCAAACATATTTGGGATGCCATATAATAAAGAGAGAGGGGTAATCTAGACTACATACGCTATATGTGATACATATAAACATATATATCCCTATACAGCCTATACTGCCTGTATAACCACAGCATGTCATCTATTGTATACATCTAACAACGACAACAACACCCCCACCTAGAACCTCCCGACGGACACAATGTTATCATTTAAATTTCAATATAATATGCTTTATAACTACATGTATTAGCCTATTTATAACAATGAATTAACACACACATACAAACACACACACACACATATATACACACACACACACACACACACACACACACACACACACACATATATATATATATATATATATATATATATATATACTACATATAATATACTACATATAATATACTAATATATATATATATATATACTACCAGCTTATAAAATAGACAATTTTACTAGATATTCAAGTGATATATGAAATATGCCCCTTTTGACCCTGTTGACCGTATAATATTCATGACTGGCTGTCATAATATGACCCAATTTTAACAATTTCATTTTCAGTTTTATACAAACATTGTACATCAATAGCTATCGTTTTGTAGACATTTAAAATTCAGTTTCGGACTGATGTCCTTGTCTGATGTGGGACAAGACACTGGTGCAGACTAGAACTTCTGGATTCTTCATCAGGGGACTACTTCCAGAAGAATAATTTAAATGCTGAAGCATGTGTGTGTATAATGTCTCAACAGCCCTTATGCTACTGTGTGTGTGTGTGTGTGTGTGTGTGTGTGCGCGCGCGCGCGCGTGTGTGTGTGTTAAATATTTACAGTTTATATAGATATTTGCATTTCATCGGAATAATTGTATTTTAATGATTGTTAATGTGTTTATGTCGATGTGAAGGTGGGGGGGTGATGACACTAGAAATCACGAAATGACACATTCTGTCACGAACAGTAAAAAAATTACCTTTTCTATGAGAAGCTGATCAACAGTGAGTGAGTGAGTGAGTGAGTGAGTGAGTGAGTGAGTGAGTGAGTGAGTGAGTGAGTGAGTGAGTGAGTGAGTGAGTGAGTGAGTGAGTGAGTGAGTGAGGGAGTGAGTGAGTGAGTGAGTGAGTGAGTGAGTGAGTGAGTGAGTGAGTGAGTGAGTGAGTGAGTGAGTGAGTGAGTGAGTGAGTGAGTGAGTGAGTGAGTGAGTGAGTGAGTGAGTGAGTGAGTGAGTGAGTGAGTGAGTGAGTGAGTGAGTGAGTGAGTGAGTGAGTGAGTGAGTGATTTTAACGTTTCACTGACAGTACATCCATGACAACTGTCTAGGGAACATCCAAATAACATAGGCATGAGACGAATTTGAACCCAGAAGCCAACACTTTGTGATTGTGTTATAATGTAGCTGTAGGTGTGATGTTCGTTGTTTGTGTGATAAAAACGTATTTAATCGTTTTGTTGTTGTTGTTGTTGTTATTGTTGCTATTGTTAAGGCAACAACATTTGAACACCAACAAAACATTAGACCAGTTCAATAGTGAAAATCCGGTGAACTGATAAATCATCCAGATGCTGTAACAGACGGATGGCGTATGACCCGTGTCTCGGCATGAAAAGTCGCTACTTCAGTCCCCCTGATTAATCGTCCAGTGCCTTAACACATACTGCTAAAACAGACATACACAAAGGAAGCATCTAGTCATTAATCATTATTATCGTAAAAGATCCATAAAAATAGCCCACAAAGAGACCTAGTTCTCCATTTTATTATTATAATAATAATAATTATTATTATTATTATCATCATCATCATCACGTCATTATAACAAGATATGATAATATAATCAGTACAATGACGTCACACCTACCTCTACGTTCTCTAGTTATTGTAGAAGCCTCAGGACAAAGACAATGTTATCTTAGTGACAGAAGTTTATTGTGTGGTAACTAACAACAAATTGGCGTTTAGTTACTTTATATATAAATATATCATATCTGTATTTTTTGTTAGATCAAATTATAATCTCTCTCTCTCTCTCTCTCTCTCTCTGTGTGTGTGTGTGTGTGTGTGTGTGTGTGTGTGTGTGTGTGTGTGTGTGTGTGTGTGTGTGTGTTTTAGGGTACATATAAAGAGGCAACAGGCACAGAGCATCAACATATCTAAACATCCTTTGTCTGTCTGTCTGTCTGTCTGTCTGTCTGTCTGTATGTCTGTCTGTCTGTCTGTCTGTCTGTTTTAATGGTCTAGGTGGCCTGTCGGGTAACTTATCTAGGTGGCCGATCTAAGTGGCCTATCAAAGTGTCTTGTCTAGGTGGCCCGGTCTAGGTGTCTTGTCTAGGTGGCCCGGTTTATTTAGGTGGTCTATCGGTAGGTGGCCAGCTAACTGAAGTGATAGCCAATATCTTTGTTTCTGCCCGACATTTAGACAGACGATAATTAGTGTTTAGACTGATAGCATCAGTCAGTCATAACGGTCGTTATCAGTAAGGAACTAGCTGTCACGAACAACCAACAAAAGACAACCAACAAAAGACAACCAACAAAAGACAACCAACAAAAGACAACCAACAAAAGACAACCAACAAAAGACAACCAACAAAAGACAACCAACAAAAGACAACCAACAAAAGACAACCAACAAAAGACAACCAACAAAAGACAACCAACAAAAGACAACCAACAAAAGACAACCAACAAAAGACAACCAACAAAAGACAACCAACAAAAGACAACCAACAAAAGACAACCAACAAAAGACAACCAACAAAAGACAACCAACAAAAGACAACCAACAAAAGACAACCAACAAAAGACAACCAACAAAAGACAACCAAGAAACATATATAATGGTATAAACAACTAGATTTAGTTAGATGAGTGGTTATCACGGGATGTAACATAACACAGACATGGTGACGGCGGGGGGGGGGGGGTTATTTCCGGTTGGGGGATGGGTTGAATTTTATTCTTTGTCTTTGCTGGTAATAAACAGAAATATAGATGAGGGGTTACTTCTTTATGCAATTATCAGATGAAACATCACAAACACACACACACACACACACAGGAGAGAGAGAGAGAGAGAGAGAGAGAGTAATTTGAAGGCCAACCTACAGGTTTGTAGCATGCTAATCTATCAACTGTGCTAAGAAGTTATGGACAAATTAGTAATCTTCCACTAAAATGATTATTATTATTATTCGATGACAAATAACCTTTTTCATATTAATTAAATAGCAATGATTCTTAATTCCATCATTAATTGACACACAGAGAGTGATGACGTTACCCACATAACCTGGCAAAAGTCAGCCCCTCAAGTTTTGATTAATTCGTGACTACATCAAAACACACACACACACACACATACATACACACACACACACACACACACACACACACACACATATTGATTACGTCAATATACAACTCCGGTTAGCCGCAAACGCGAACTAAATTGCCGAATGAAAATGGAGAGAACCGAATATTCATAAGGACGACCTATTTATCTCTTTATTGTTGTCAAGAGACTCATTTCCCGTTACCCAGAATTAAAACATCCACGTATTGTAATATCATTAATATTTAATAAAATCCTAGTTCTGATCAACTGAAATGAGCAAATTAGCAAATCCCATACTCATATCCAGATACGATGACAAAAACTTAATGAGTATCCCTCGCTATATCTCGATAAACATCTCGCTATCACTTGCCAGTACATGGACGCACTACTCATTGACCTGTACAATCCGTCGTCGATCTCCACTGCCCCGGGTGTATACCGCATTCAGCCATCCAATTATAGGCCAAAACTCCGCATTAATCTATCACCCAGTTAGGGCTCAGTCAGCCAGTCGAAATACGCCAAAAGCCATTCAGAGGATTCAAACTAAGAACCTTTCTGATTCTAGTCGGCCACGCTAAGCACTGAGCTATCCCGTCCGATATCACTAATCGGATTATAGGGGTTCGCTGTATGCTGATAAGGAACAGCGGTATAAGGGCCATTACGTAATAAGGACATACATAATAAGGACATATGTAATAAGGACTATTTTATCAGAGGAACTATTTCATTAGGGCAATAACACGGCAGTCCATCCATTCCCGATGACGTCATGGAAAAGAAGAAAACAAAGAACGATGGGTCTTTTAAGTCTGTTAGAAGCTCCTCCCCACTGCATCCTTACACAGATTATAGATAACTAACAATAGTCAGATAATAGCTGACTGTAGAAAGAACTAGTCTATTAGTAAGTGTAGAGGATACATTTGTGGGGGGAGATGTTTTGTGGTCAAATAATATCACTTCTGTCGAGTATTTTCTAAAATTATATTAGCGAATATATAAATATTTATGTTTATATGTTTGGAGGTTGATCAGGTGAGTGAGTGAGTGAGTGAGTGAGTGAGTGAGTCAGTCAGTCAGTCAGTCAGTCAGTCAGTCAGTCAGTCAGTCGGTCAGTCAGTCAGTCGGTCAGTCAGTCAGTCAGTCAGTCAGTCAGTCAGAAATTACAATTTATTAAAACTAATATTGAAACAAAAGATTACGTAACGTTGTGTTCAAGTCTCAAACATATTTGGGATGCCATATAATAAAGAGAGGGGGGTAATCTAGACTACATACGCTATATCTGATACATATAAACATATATATCCCTATACAGCCTATACTGCCTGTATAACCACAGCATGTCATCTATTGTATACATCTAACAACGACAACAACACCCCCACCTAGAACCTCCCGACGGACACAATGTTATCATTTAAATTTCAATATAATATGCTTTATAACTGTATTAGCCTATTTATAACAATGAATTAACACACACATACAAACACACACACACACATATATACACCGACACACACACACACACACACACACACTATATATATATATATATATATATATATATACTACATATATATATATTACATATAATATATACATAATATACTACATATAATATAAAATATATATATATATATATACTACCAGCAAACAATAGACAATTTTACTAGATATTCAAGTGATATATGAAATATGCCCCTTTTGACCCTGTTGACCGTATAATATTCATGACTGGCTGTCATAATATGACCCAATTTTAACAATTTCATTTTCAGTTTTATACAAACATTGTACATCAATAGCTATCGTTTTGTAGACATTTAAAATTCAGTTTCGGACTGATGTCCTTGTCTGATGTGGGACAAGACACTGGTGCAGACTAGAACTTCTGGATTCTTCATCAGGGGACTACTTCCAGAAGAATAATTTAAATGCTGAAGCATGTGTGTGTATAATGTCTCAACAGCTCTTATGCTACTGTGTGTGTGTGTGTGTATGTGTGTGCGCGCGCGCGCGTGTGTGTGTGTGTTAAATATTTACAGTTTATATATATATTTGCATTTCATCGGAATAATTGTATTTTAATGATTGTTAATGTGTTTATGTCGATGTGAAGGTGGGGGGGTGATGACACTAGAAATCACGAAATGACACATTCTGTCACGAACAGTAAAAAACTTACCTTTTCTATGAGAAGCTGATCAACAGTGAGTGAGTGAGTGATGAGGATGAGTGAGTGAGTGAGGAAGTAGTGAGTGAGGAGTGAGGAGGAGTGATGAGTGGTAGGAGGAGTGAGTGAGTGAGTGAGGAGTGAGGGGGAGGAGGAGTGAGGAGGAGGAGGGTGGGGGGGAGGGGGAGTGGGGAGTGAGTGGGAGGAGGAGTGGGAGTATAAAAGGGTGGTTTGGGGGGTAAGGGGGGTTTATTATTGAAGTTGAGTATGAGTGGGGAGGAGGAGGAGGAGGAGTGAGTGAGTATGGGGAGGATATATGAGTGAGGAGGGGGATTTAACGTTTCACAGAATCCATGACAACTGTCTGGGAAATCCAAATAACATAGGATGAGAATTTAAACCCCAGAAGCCAACACTTTGTGATTGTGTTATAATGTAGCTGTAGGTGTGATGTTCGTTGTTTGTGTGATAAAAACGTATTTAATCGTTGTTGTTGTTGTTGTTGTTATTGTTGCTATTGTTAAGGCAACAACATTTGAACACCAACAAAACATTAGACCAGTTCAATAGTCAAAATCCGGTGAACTGATAAATCATCCAGATGCTGTAACAGACGGATGGCGTATGACCCGTGTCTCGGTATGAAAAGTCGCTACTTCAGTCCCCCTGATTAATCGTCCAGTGCCTTAACACATACTGCTAAAACAGACATACACAAAGGAAGCATCTAGTCATTAATCATTATTATCGTAAAAGATCCATAAAAATAGCCCACAAAGAGACCTAGTTCTCCATTTTATTATTATAATAATAATAATTATTATTATTATTATATATCATCATCACGTCATTATAACAAGATATGATAATATAATCAGTAAATGACGTCACACCTACCTCTACGTTCTCTAGTTATTGTAGAAGCCTCAGGACAAAGACAATGTTATCTTAGTGACAGAAGTTTATTGTGTGGTAACTAACAACAAATTGGCGTTTAGTTACTTTATATATAAAATATCATATCTGTATTTTTTTTAGATAAAAATTTTTCTCTCTCTCTTGTGTGTGTGTGTGTGTGTGGTGTGTGTGTGTGTGTGTGTGTGTGTGTGTGTTTTTGGGCATATGAGGCAACAGACACAGACATCAAATATCTAAAAATCCTTTGTCTGTCTGTCTGTTTGTCTGTCTGTTTCATTCGTCTGTCTGTCTGTCTGTCTGTCTGTCTGTCTGTCTGTCTGTCTGTCTGTTTTAATGGTCTAGGTGGCCTGTCGGGTAACTTATCTAGGTGGCCGATCTAAGTGGCCTATCAAAGTGTCTTGTCTAGGTGGCCCGGTTATTTT
>JAODUP010001838.1:0-25450 GCA_025642065.1 Paralvinella palmiformis
TGCATGTATATATATATATATATATATATATATATATATATATATATATATATATATATTTTTTGTGTGTATATGATTCTGGTATGTTTATGTATGTGATGTAGGGTACATATAGAGAGGCAACAGGCACAGTTCACAAACATTGCAGTTATTGATCACGTAATAATGTAAACTAACTCAGCATGGAATCAGTGAAGTGGTTTAGCTAAATTAAAAACAAAATAGCATTAATGCACAATTGATTATTATAGAACTAGAACGAAAAATCCTCTCAAACCTGAGTAAATACTATCATTTATTCGAATCTTACAGCTAATCTTCATCACTAAGGGAACGTTCATTCAAGCCTAATTTAGCGTCCCTAAGTATATGCAGTTAGGCGTGGCGGGATCTAAATTAAAGCGCCTATCCACTTGATCTATTTGACCCATGGTCGAGAACAGCAGATTTCAGGCAGATTTCCGATACTGCGAATGACACGTCGGGATTATAATAGCTATACATTCAACAATTTTCATATATCAGTGTCACCTAATTACTCATAATATGGGAAAAAGCCCTGTCCGCAAATTAATGCCCATGAAGATGACTCCCACAGTAAAAAAAGGACTCAAGGAGTATAAATCCATCAAGCAGCATTGTATAAATTAATAAGTCGTTTCGATATACCACATAAGAGGACAACAATATATATTCTATATATACATAACAAAGCTAATAGACTCAAATATGTTGTAATAAAGACATAACTTTGTTACGTTGTTGTGATAAGGAATCTGGATCAAAATAGATCAAATGTCAGACACGGGCACAGACCTTACACCATACACCATCTCCGTTTCGTCCTGCCTGGAGACCATTACGCTACATCTTGTAGACCAGTGTTTAGGAATATTTATTTGCAAGATTCGCCACTAATTTAGTTCTTGTCTGCCACCATCATAGACGTAGATATTTGATATGATGCTATGTTCAAATATCAAGTGTACATGTTATACGAAGTTAGGTTTATTGCTGTAATATAATATAGTTTAGCTCTATTAATGAATATAGTTATGAATAGTTAAACTTACCAATATATATTAAATTTTCCGTTATGATTGTGTTTCTGGTAAAACTTCTTTAAACAATCTACCTTGCTCAACAAACAAATATCTTATCATACAACGGAAGCCGGCATAGGCGCCACAACCCGAACAATGTGTCTATACTGGCAGGAATACACTGCAGGTCATGTGACCGATGGAATATTACTAATGTATTGTATTGTTTATTTACAATAGGCTATTTTATTTATACTAGGTTATATATAGAGAGGCAACAGGCACAGAGCATCAACATATCTAAACATCCTTCGAGAAGGAAAAACATCTTTCGTCTATAAATATAAATATAAATACAAATACAACTATACATAAATTAATCTAAAAAATATAATGTTACATACCTCCACATATTGATACATGTATGCATATACCTAAGCATGTGTTTGGTCTACTCATCAAATGTGTCACGCCTACAGAAAAGCAGCTACATGCAGGCTACGTACAAAATGCTGAAGCACGTAAAACATACCATTTGATGCCACAGCTCACAGAAAACAACACGTGCGTATAGTTCAATGGTGACTTGCTACATACATATACTAACTATGTTCACACCATAGTGGACAGTCAACAGTAATTGTCTATGGTCCAAAAGAAACCTGTATATAAAGCATTTCGATACCTCAGATGCTGACCTCAGCTTTATTCTGGGTTCGAATAACTGAATAAATCCAACCTATATGAACCATATATATAGTTACACATCGGAATAGTCTGCTTCGAAGTTCTTCTCTAACCTAAGTGAAAGGTTTCGCCTTTCATAGACCCCAAGCAGGCTAACAAACATTACAGTTTGCTGACCACGTGGGAATGTGTGTGTATGTGTGTATGAGTATGTGTGTTTTATGTGTATGTGTGTGAACGTGTGTGTGCATGTGTGTATGTGTGCGCGTCTGTGTATGTGTGTGTGTGTGTGTGTGTGTGTTTGTTTGTTTTAGGGTACATATATAGAGGCAACAGGCACAGAGCATCAACATATCTAAACATCCTTCGAGACCTACCTCCATAAATCTAAATACAAATACAATTATACATACATTAATCAAAAAATAAAATGTTCCATACTTCCAAATATTGATAGATGTGTGCGTATACCTAAGCATGTGTTTGGTCTACTCATCAGCCTGTGGGAACCAGCTAATTCGCTTTTCGTACGCGACAAATATGTCACGCCCAAGGAAAGCGGCTACATGCTGGCTACGTACAAAAAGCGGAAGCACGTAAAAAACATACCATTTGATACCACAGCTCGCAACAAACAACACGTGCATGTGGTTCAATGGTGACTTGCTACATACATATCATAAACTATTTTGACACCTCAGTTTACATTCAACAGTAATTTTCTGTGGTCCAAAAGAAACCTGTATATAAAGCATTTCGACACCTCAGATGCTGACCTCAGCTTTATTCTGGGTTCGAATAACTGAATAAATCCTACCTATATGAACCATGTATCAATACACGTCCAACTGGTCTGGCGTCGAAGTTCTTCTCTAACCTAAGTGAAAATCTAAGCCTTATATATATATACCCTCAGCGTGTTAACAAACATTACAGTTTGTTCATAACAAAGAGAATGTACACTAACTCAGTATGGACTCACTGAAGCGATTTAACTAAAATAAAAACAAAGTAGCAATACTGCGCAATGGATTATTACTGGACTAGAACGACATATCGTCTCAAACCTGAGTAAATACTATGATTTACTCTAACCTAACTGCTAATCCTCACAAAGTGAACGTTCATTCACGCTTAATTTAGCGTCGCTAAGTATATGCAGTTAGGTGTGTTGGGATCTAAATTAAAGCGCCTATCCACTTGATCTATTTGACCCAGCATTGTATGAATTAATAGGTCGTGTGTGTGTGTGTGTGTGTCTATGTGTGTGTGTCTGTGTATCTGTGTATGAAAACAGCTATTCATGGTTGTTGCTCTTCAACAATCATGAATAGCTGTTTTTAATTGTTTCATATTAAAATAGACAACTTAAGGTTACTGAGTGATACATATGTAGTCATTCGGAAATCAAACAATCTATTTTAGAAATTGAATAACAGTAACATATAAAAATCTTGTTAGCAATTAAAAACAACAAATATTAACCTGAAAAAAGTCAACGTTAATATGGATTGTCCTGACATGGTACTTGTACAAATATAAGTGAACTATTAACAATTATTCTAATAGTTTTTACTGTTAGACTATAAATAAAAGAATTAATGATACAAATAAAATATATATAAACTTGTGTAATATCTTATGAATGTTTACATCAATGCATTTAAAAATAAACATATTAAATGTTAGATGGTACTTCGTGGATAAATAACAAAATATATGATACAAATAAAATTTGTGTTTATTGGTATAGCAATTTACGTTGTTACATTTTCTTATTAGCGATAAATATGATTCGAATAATATTAATTTCACAAAGTGGGGCAGCAACACGAAATGAGCATTTAGCATATGACTTGAACCGAGATACATACACATACAAAAGTATCTAACTAGATTACCTGAGTTTTTTGGATGACTTTCTAATAGATACTAGTTCAAACAGCTGTTAAGGTTCCATGTTGTAGATAGATATATAATTTAATAGCAAAATCTTGTAATGGATACATAACTAGATTAGACAAATTTAGCTTTATTGTGTACTTAGGATACGTGAGACACCTGAAATAAAGAATGTGCATAAATGTGAACATGACAAATAATAGGTAATATATATATATATATATATATATATATATATATATATATATATTACAAAATTTGTGTGTTAAATATATTTAAACAGATAGATATTTACATATTTGCTATTGGATTGCATTATATAAAATGCATTAAAATAGTTACCACAAAGAATGCCTTTCGGGAAAATGGATCTGAGGTGTTTGTACAGAGGACAGATAAAAAATGAAATTAATCGTCTATTACACAAATGCTATTATTTAAACAAACAATGCATATTCTTGCACTTCTTGGCAATAGACACCTCAATAGTTCAAAGGATAATTTGGGTTTTATACAACGAAATTTTGCTACAGCAATTTAATATTTCCTTTGCAAATTTAAGGTGTTATAAGACTGTAGCTTTAGTGAAGATCTGAATTGGTAATATGTCAATCATTTTGGTATTGAATTAATTTCAGTCGATCGATTTTAAGCGACGCAATCCCGTAGCTTACTCTTTAAGATCTCTAAATATAATTTTGTATCATCAACAGTTTAGTTGATCCAAATATGTCCGAAGCGATAACTAAACAAAATATCTTTAATATATGACGCACACTTAACCCCGGCTGCGTCGCTAAGACTCTTGAGCAAATCATTTCATGAATGTGTATATACGCTATGACCGGTTACTAAACTGATGCAATACTTCACACATCTAAAAATATAATGAAATGACAATGGAAGTCTCCAGCATTGTCCAAGAACCCCAAAAGAAGGTGTTTTAATTGAAAGCATAATACACATTTACAAAACCTTCAACGTATACAAATTATAATCAATATACAAATTATAAAACAGATAAAAACAATACGAGATAAGTCAATTTACTCATGATCAAACACCTACTACATAATATCGAACGACTTCCACATGACATTTTTAGTCGCTTACGCATATCATTAGCTGAATGTGACGTAATACAATCAGCAAAGATTCTGACTATTCACCTGGGTTTTTTTTTTCCGGTACACAACTGACGACTAACAAAAGTAAAATTCCTAACTGCACCTTGATAACATAACACTTTCAGTTTCAATTCTAAATACAACCAATTTCTTTTATCACGTCTTTTATAATTAATAAGAGACCACAGCATCACTTAAAGTGCTCATCCCTCAACCACGATGTTGTGTGCCAATAAATTAATCCCTAGAAAAGCTTTGATTGTGTGACGGGGTCGAACAGTAGAGTGACGGGTGAGAGCCACTACTTCATAGCACTAAGTGTAACGTGCTGATTAGCTACACTACCATTGCTTTACAGCCATGACGTGAATATTGTGGGATTATTCAGAATTGTACATTCCCCACTGAGACACTCCCCTAAACATGAACCGGAACTTTAGTCAGATTGTTGTTGTTGGCATATTTAGTTGCACCATCGGCTGTAAGGCCATATTTATAGAAGTCAGAATGTACAACGGTACCTTGGAATGGTAAAGATAGTGTTATAATTAGTCAATATAGCTTAACGAAATTAGACAAAACAGAGAGTAAACTAGTCAAGCATCCTATAGGAGAGAGCAACGTCCGCATTATTGTTATATCTAAGCATCAAAAGAATACTTCATGTACTAGCTAAAAACCTCTTATCATTATATAGCCGAGTTTTGCTAGATCCTACCATGTATCTGTATCTAAATATTTTGCTTATAATCTTGTTATTTACACGCTAATTTATTACCCATGGGTTTGTCACCCATCACTTCCGTTTCTGATATCAACCTAAATTCAATATGTCACAATCAACCAGTTGATGATAGTCATATGGATTTTATCCATTAACTGATATTTCACGAAAAAGTATTAAACCGTACTCGGATGATACCTCCTTAATATATGTGTATCGGCTCACAAAGTCATTTTAATAATATATTCGTATTACTCTATTTGTGATGTTACCTATCCACAAATTAAAATGTTTTATAAAATGTTTAAATGTTTTATAAATCTATTTTACCTTATTGTTGTCATGGTAATTCTTATAAAAGTAAAGTAAAAATTATTCTGTAAAAATATGTATAATATATATTGCAATATAATTACTTGATGTATGATTATATAATACAGGGTTGTTTATTAGGCTATTACAATCTGTATGAATAAAGCGCAAGAACATTTTATGAGTGTTCTTTAAACGTTCTTAAATGCTATTCCTCATAATTAACTATTTCTAATAATTATATGACCATATATGTGTCGTAGAAAAAACATATACCATACCATTTCTTTGATATTTTTTGTGGTTATGTTATCTAACATTGATTACATATTTTCAACTAGGCTGCATACTTCTTGTCATAAATATATCTCAAACTCGATACATGGCGCTGGTAATTTATGATGTAGGCATGATCGTTACACATTTATTCAGATACTTTACAAAGCATTCTGCTTGTGCATAGAAAGAAAGTTAAGAACCATTACATTATATTATTTTATTATTCATTAAATATCTTTTGTTAAATATTTATCCAATAAAACGTTACAAATTGCATACATTCAACTATCCGTTAGCCTTAATTGGAATTCAACCATTGACCACCTTTGAATCCACAGAATAGAGCTTATTCGAAGTTCGATAACTCGAAGTATTTCGACATCTGTCGAAGCTGGTTGCAGATACTTGGCAGCATATTACCACTACCCAGTGTTGAGTAACAAAAGATCTGATAATTCGAATAATCAATCGGCTCCTTTTGATACTCAGACGAAGTTAGCTGATACCTGATTTGTCTTTCGAAAATTAGCGGATATTTGGTTGATTTTCCTAAACTTTGGCAGTCTTCAGTCTATCTATTGGTTACTTGTTTAATATTACTTAAGTCATTTCTTATCAAACGATAAACTCAGTATCGAATTATGGACATAATACAGAGTGTTACCGACTGATTTGCAATCAGGTGTAATCTAAGTCATATATATAAATATATATATATATATATATATATATATTTTACAGTCAATGAATGTGAACTGTCTAAGGCCATAAAACCATATCAGAAATGTGTGACTCGCATCGTTAGGTGCACAACTAATGGAATGTTCTGCATAAATACCGCAAAATGAAGGGTTTTTCATTTCATACATACATATATGGGTGCACCAGTTTAAATAAAACTACTGATAAAACTGCAAATACAATATTTTAATATACGCCTACATCGTTTCAAATAAAACTACTTAGCAACCTTATTTGTTAGCGTAAGAGAGCTGACGTTTGTTTGCGAAACGGGTAGATAACAAATACATCAAAACCATATATCATTTATTCGACTAAATGTCGCCTATTTTATGACCTCATTCGAATATAAGGCAGTTTACGCTGTTACAGTTTCTTATTCGCCTCCTCGTCGTTAGCATAATGCTATATCTAATTGTAAATTGTCGTTTTATATGTTTGATAATTAAACCATGATATTATATATTATAAAAATGAAGTAGTATTAGTGAATATTACAATTGTTTATTGCGATTTTACAAGTATTAAATCAAATTGCAGATACCAATAAAATACGATGACATTGTAAAATGTAGATTATTTTTAGCATTTATTTATCTCATGTAAAATCCTATTAGAAAGATATTGGTTATTGGTTATCCAAAACATAATTCAAGCAACCCTATCAAACTAACCGCATCCGGCTAAAGGAGGCCATCTATTATTAAGGACCTATGAAACACATGCAGGATATGGTTTCAATAAGAATATTGCAATGTACTTCATGTAAGTAATATAGCGCTTCGTGTGTGTTTCATTAATGAAAAGAAATGGAGGGATGGATGCACTCGGAAGAATACCATACATGAATTAGGCTGTTTGCATCGTCTTGGGTATCGTGTATCGAGAATCGAGCATACTTTCTCGTATCGAAATGTATTTATCTTACCAGTTCTACTTTTCTCTGCTATACTTTAGCAGATTTGTAAATATGGGATAGATAGATGCTGTGGTTACTCCATAACTAGTTTTCCTCTTGTTGATGTCAATGTTATATTACGTCTGGCAAGGCACAGTTTGTAATATATGAATAAATACAACAATACAACAATGTTCTTGTTTACAAACACATTTGTGTACACAGTGCGATAAATGGGATGCGAACAGTAATAATAATAATACTAATAATAATAATAATAATAATAATAATAATAAAATAACAATAATAATAATAATAATAATATATTTAATAAAGCGCCTTTACAAGAAAGAGCCATTCGAAGGCGATGTACAGATATTTTATAATATAACAATACCCCAAGTAAGTCTGTAAAACACTAAAAGAAGTTTAAGCAATAAGTATTATTTATCTGTGAAAGCAACCTTGAAGAAGTGTGATTTTAGAACATATTAAACTTTTCAAGAGACGACACATTTGTTATGTCTGCATCTCCCTATTCCACAAAGTGGGGACCTGCAACACTAAAGCGACAGTTAGCATATGACTTGAGTCGAGACAGAGACACTTGCAAAAGAATCTGACTGGGTGACCTCAGTTTTCTGGATGACTTTCTAATGGACACTAGTTCAAACAGCTGTTAAGGGACCATGTCGTAGATAGGTATATAAGTTAAAAGTAAAATCTTGAAATGAATACACTAACTAGATTAGATAAGATAAGCTTTATTGCGTACTTAAGATATGTCAGGCCCATGGTATAAAGTACTTGCACAATTGTGCGCATGACAAATAATAGGTGCATAAACAAACACGATCCAAATTACAACTTGTTGAACATGTTCTGAAACACCTAGAGTGTGGTAAACATATTTAGACATTTGTTTTTGGATTGCATTAAGTACAAATATGCATCAAGCTATTTATCACGAAGGATGCTTTCAGGAAAGTGGATCTGAGGCGTTGGTACAGAGGACAAATAAAAATGAAATGATATTCATCCTCTATTACACGAATGTTGTTATTTACACAAAACATGCATATTTGTTTCATTTCTTTGCAATATACCTCTCAATCGTTCAATGAATAATTTGGGAATTGTATATCCAAAATTTGCTAAAGATATTTGCTATTTCTTTTGTAAATTTCCTGTGTTTTAAGACTGTAGTTCTAGTGAAGATTTGAATTGGCAGTATGTAGATAATTTTGGCATTTAACTAATTTCAGCAGACCAATTTTGGCTGACGAAATATCGTAGCCGACTCATTAAGAACTCTAAATATGATTGTGTATCATCAATAGTTTGGTTAATCCAAACATGTCCGAAGCCATAACTAAACAATACATATTTAACCCTGCCTGCGTCGCTAAGACTCTTGAACAAATCATTGCATGAATGTGTAAATACGTTATAATATTTCACACATTTAAACATATATTGAAATGACAACGAGAGACTCCGGCATTCTGCATGAAACGTAGCTGAAGGTGTTTGAGGTGAAAACCTAAAACATATTTACAAAACCTTTTGTGAACCTATTTAATTTCATTTGAACAGTGTATCTAATGGACACTAGTTCACACATGTAATAAGGTGCCATGTCGTTGATAAATATATAAGGTAATAGACACATCTTGAAATGGATAAGCTAACTTACAGGTTGTCAATGAAGCTTTTGAGGGATTAGGTTGATATGATCGTATTTTGAAGTATTTTTCACTATACGAGCTACACTAATCTGAATTCGCTGAAGGTGATTGATCTTATTGTCAAATATACTGTATATATGGGAAATAACTTGGCTATACGAGATGTAACAAAGGCATGGACTCTAGTTACAAGTGTTTCTTGTGTCAAGAATGATTTTAAATAGTGGATGTTCTGAAGATGGTAATATATAGCTCAGCATACTGATGTGACATGTTCATACACGTTAATAAATTGATTACCAATAACATTTAGATTATTTAAAATTCCCAACCTACCCATTCCAATATTTCTCTTCAGAAATATATTAATCAATAATTATTATCTAGTATTTAGTTGATATTATTATTATGTGTTAAAAATCTGTTTTTTCTTTATATCCATTTGAACTGACGGATTGCTCCCAGTGTTTATGATCTTTGTTACATACAAATAAATAATTGTAACTTCATTACCAATCAATGTAATTGTTAAATTTTGACTGGACGAAGCAAACCCTGACGATAATATGGTAAAATGAAATAATTTTCAGTGTTATACGTCGGCTTTCTAACCATGCTATTAATATAGCTAGAGAGGTGTATCTCCAACGTATACAAATAATAAACAATATAGAAATTATAAAACTGATAAAAGCAATACGAAATGAGTCGATCTACTGAGAATGAAACACCTACTAAATAACATCGAACGACTTCCACGTGACATGTTTAGTCACGAACCCACACCATTAGCTAAATGTTACGTAACAAAATCAGCAAAGTTTCTAACTGTTCACCTCGTTAATATCCGGTACACAAGTCACAACTAACAAAGGTGAAATTACTAATTGCAACTCGGTATCGTAACACTTATATAGAAACATTTCTTTCTAATTTATAACGTTATTAATTGGTTTGAAAAACTACAATTCGGTTTCATATTTCATTTCCTTATTTCACAAAATGCAGTTTTAATTCTAAATAAAGCTATTTCTTTTATAACGTACGGTTTTACGGTGATAAGCTAAATGGCTAAAAAATAATTAATATTATCTTATTGATCATTGTTCTCTGGGGATCAATTATGACAGATATGGGCTAAATACGTATCGTGATGATGATCATCAAGAACATGAAAGAAATGATAATGCTGATGATCAGAACTATTTACAGTCACTTATAACAAACAGGCAAGTTAACTTCGACAAACCTGTATAAATGATGGATTATCTCCTGTATATTAATCAATGGATTTTATTTACTAACAACCTATATTGTCTAATTGAACCATTATATTTTGTTTCAATTTTCATTTCTTATCCCAGAACCGATCACCAGTAATAATTACTGAATCTGTCTGGTGATGAACATCATCAGATCGAATTTAGAAACAAAACTTATACTTCCTCAGATGGTCGGACGGATCATCATGAGGGCAATTTTCGCATACTTTTTGTTGTCCCAAGGATTAACCCACAAGATGCCATCGCCTGCGCTAGTATCGTAAACCTCTCCATAATGGCCAGTCAGTACAGCATTGCCATAATAACAGTACCACCAAGGAGCCTTATTGAGGCTTACGTAGCTGGAACCATCGTATTTGTCATTGTCAACATTGATCGTACTGAACATACAACCATCGTGGCTCTTCAAACTGTCACCTATAATACGTATTGGAAAGATAGTCTCAAAAGTTCGTTCACCTATTTAAGTCATGACATAATCATACTGAAAGGTACAAACACGCATGTTCGCAAGAACACAAACACTCACACACAAACGCGCACACAGACAAACACGCATGTATACAAGCATGCACTCACATATCACACATACACTCATATACACAGGAACGCATAAACACCCCACTGCCCAAAATGTGCCTTAATAAACACAGCTAACACACACACACACACACACACATATAATATATATATATATATATATATATATATATTTGTGTGTGTTTGTGTGTGTATGTTTGTGTATAAGTGTGTGAGAGTGTGTGCGTGTGTGTGTGTGATTATATGTGTGTGTGTGTGAGTGTGAATGTATATGTGTGAGTGTGGAGGTCTTTGTGTGTTTATGCACATACACAACGTATGTACGTGCGCATATGAACACACAAATCAGATAAACACTTTTGAAGCTTTTGAGTACATCCACACATATCCGTCTACCTAGTTTTCTGCCTAAATCTACCTACATATAGTACATATATACGTTCATTCAATTATGTTAGTGGTAATTACCTGCACTACTTCCAGTATCATATCCACTGACATGTAACATGTAATTATCAGACTCTGGACCGACTGAGAAGTTGTTGTACTTTGCATATATTGAATGTCCGGTATAATTGGTCAGATCTACTCTTAGTGCATAGATACGGCCGTCATTTGTCAACTGATGAATTAGTTCATTACCTGTAATCATTATATTATTGACGATATAACACATATACAGAGAGCACGAACGCTCGCACGACTGCACATGTCTCAGCAAGAAAAGTCGCCACTCTGGATTCAGTCCCCTGAAGAAACGTCCAGAGTTTGAATTCACGGTTCGAGATTCTCTGTGCCTGTGCCTTATTATACACAGCTAAAACACACACACACACACACACACACACACACACACTCACACACACACACACACACACACACCATCAAACATACACACCACACAATATATATATATATATATAAAATATATATATATATATATATATATATATATATATATATAGATAGATAGATAGATAGATAGATAGATAGATAGACAATACAGATAGCGCGAGAGAGTGTGTTTATGTGTGTTTTTTTGGTTGTGTGTGTGTATGTGTGTGAATATATGTGTGTCTGTATGTGTTTATGTGAAAACAAAAACAAATAACTATATAAACAATTACCTGCCCAAAACTCCCCATCCAGTGATCCAAATCCATTTTTATAATCTTGCCATTCTCTTCTGAAATCTACTGAACCATCCTTCCGCCTCAATATTACCTTCACATATATAGACACATAACCCGTCAGGTTCATCATAAGGTGAACATTTACTAATGTTTTCCTCTTGCATCTGAAATTCTATTTAACATAAATATGGACGACGTTAACATAAGACAACTTACAGTCCATCCTCCGCCGTCTGTGTTCATATTACAATAAATGTCTGTCCATTTGTTACAATCAGCGATGGATCTGGTTGGATTAATTGGATAAATACCACTTCCTCTATTTGAATTTATACGGCATCCAGTGAGATCTGTAAAAACACACAAACCATTGATCAGGGATACGCCAGTGAACAAACACACACACACAAACAAACACAACACACACAGACACCCAGACACACAGGTATATATATATATATATATATATATATACCTTTCACACAGAGATAAACACATAGATATGCATCCCCAAACGCAGACTTATGTGTAATTATGCTGGCATATTTGTGTTTCTAAGTAACGTATTTTGTTTTTTTGTCAGAATCAGAAGACATCAAATAAACAAAACAAATATCTTATAGAATATTCAGCATACAACGATTAAACAAACCTGGTGTTATACAGACATGACATACAGTCCAAGAACTATCCTCGACAATTATTGGGCTTTTTATTACTTGCATTTCTTCACAGCTTCCTGTAAACAGGCAGTTATAAGAACATATCTCTTTGTCTTCGTACATCGAAGCTTCCTTCAAAGAGCAAGTGGTCCAACGACCCGTCCACTTCTCTGTCTCGGCTGCTGATAGTGGCGTCACATAAAGGTTGTGGCCACAGCCGAGGTTGTTACCTATCAATGTAACGTTCGCGTAATCTTTTATATCATCAGCGACTTCAATTCGGAATGTTGAGTCTCTCGGAGTATGTATATCAACACCGATATTGAAATTCGCACAAGTTTCCGGGTCATCATCAGATATAAATAATTTATTGATGGGGACAATACCTCTTTGATCGAAGCGAATATATGGATTTCCTGTTACATAAAAAAATCGAAAATGAATAAGTAAATATAAACCTGGTATTAAAGGGCAATTAAAGATTATTGATCCATAATGGATGCAATCGGCAGAAAACATCAAACATCATCCGATGACTCACCAATAACATTCCTTGACGATATCATAGAGGAAATCAGAAATATAACTAAAAGTGTTTCAACCTTCTCCATGATGTGGCACGTTTCTACCTGAGGAAATAATAATACTAATTTACTCAAAAAAGCAAATTTTCCATATTTTGCAATGAACTAGAAGATTAATTTATTTATCCCTGGCACACAATATAAAGCATTCGGAATACGTTAACGCTATTCATATCACGAATGTATCAAAGTCTTGACATTATTATTTCTAAAAATAGCATAACAGTCGCCATTTATCGTTCGTCTTCTTTCTGTAATAAACGAAATACCATCTTACAGCCCTCCTCTTGTTGTGTTTAGGCAAATAGATGGAAAGTAGAGGTGGTAAATATAATATATATATATATATATATATATATATATATATATATATATATATATATACGTGCGCTTGTGTGTTTGTGTATGTGTTTGTCTGTGTGTGTGTTTGTGTGCGTGTGCGCAAGTCCGTGTGTGCGCGTGTGTATCACGTGTTTGTTCATGTCAAGGTATATATATAGTGGTGTTAATTATGTCATTACGTGATGTAGGGATTATCAAAGTAAATCATTAATTCTCAGAAATGCTTCTTCTTTATCAATCATCATCATACTCATATTTATCTGGTATCTGGGTCTGCATTATATGTATGGAGAGTACATGAAGTCATTGTTTGACGTTATTGTGTGAGTTGGTGGGTCGGCAAGTCGATGAGTCGGTGAATGAGTCTGAACAACATTTCGGCCATTGGCAGTAATTTAGTGTTCTCCCCATCGAACTGCTTTTTCACGACACAGGACATCGTAAGCCAGTTACGAATCTTATGTAATACTATAACAGCAAATGAATCCTGTTCAATACAAGAACCTTAAAGGAAGACTCTTTGATACTAAAGCTGCAAATGAATCCTGTGGAATAATAAAGCATAAATGAATCCTGTTCAAAACTACAATTATGTTTGAATAACATTATATATATTTCATTGCTTTAATAAATATTCTGATAAACTATCACTTACCTTAAGCGATTGATATTTAATCTATGAATTGTGTCAGAGCTGTCCTGGATAGCGCTTACCTGATATATGTATCGTTAGCTTATCATTTGCACAGCATTTTGACCAGAATGGACCTATTTGTTTTTATGAAATGTCAAAACATGTCAGCTGGGAATTTGACTCGACCCAGGACATGCTGTAACCGAATTTGTTTACTCGTAGCTAAACAAAAACTTGTCAGTGGATATATTTTATTCATTGATTAATTTACAAATTGATAACTTGACAATTAGTTTGTTATCTCGCTAGGGTGGGCATGTTTAAATGAATTTTCATTCTCCATCACTCTCTGTATGTCTGTCTATCTGCCTAATTGCCTGTATCTCTGTATGTCTGTCTGTGCATCGCTTCTTCCATCCCTCAGTGCCTCTCTACCTCCCTCCCCTCTCCTCTCTCTCCTCTCTCTCTCTCTCTAAATACCCATCTATCTAATCAGTCCTCATCTCCCTGTGGATGCCCCGTAAAACTTTAAATATACAAAAATATGTGTAGTTTTTGTATTGATTTATGAAGGCCATATCAGTTACTCTGAGTTCACGTCGTTAGAAACGTGATGTTATAATCAATATCCTCATAGATACCAGCGTAAACATGTTCCATAGTCGTTTATTGATGAACGTCCATGAACAATTTTTATCCTCATTATCAAAACAACATTTTTAATATCTGGAAGTTGTTGGTGTTAAATTATGTAATAGTATCACACAATAATTTAACTATATACCGCAACGGTTAGTGGACTGTAAATCTTCATGCTTGGAATATAATTGAGCCTAGATACTGGATATTGGTCGGCTATACTCCAAGGAGATGTACCACGGCCACCTGTGTTAACGACCCTATTGCTTAATAAAATACTTTCTGACTGACTGACTGACACACTCACTCACTCACTCACTCATGTACCCACTTACTCACTCACACATACACAAAGTCACTATCTCTTTCGCTCACTCACACGCATGCACAAACACACACTCACTCACTCATTCACTCATTCATTCACTCCTTCACTTAATCACTCTCTCACTGACTCACTCACTCACTCACTCACTCACTCGTTCGTTCATTCATTGTCTAATTCACTCATTTAATCACCTTCTCACTCATTCATTCACTCACTCATTTACTTGTTCAGTCATTCACTCACTCACACACGTTCTCGGAAATTTTATGGCGAATCATCTTCGTAACTGTGGCCATACGCGGAGTTTATGTCTGGCCAGCCTCAATTCTAACATAATAAACCAATGGCCCGGTCATGCATTAGATCCGACTATTCATAAGACCCGATATTGATTAAAAAGATACATTATACGTCTCATGCTCGTTGCAAACGTGTCAAAATTGATTCAATTATTCTTTGGCGTCACTTCCATTCGAAATATCAACTATTTTTGATAGAAAGGAGTACAAATGTCTAGAATTAGTCTTATTTATTAACAAGCAAAAGAGTTTGAAATGGAAATAAAGTAATTCACGATGGTTAGAAAAGATAATGCAAAAGGGATATATTTTCATATTGATCGGTTATAAACCTGGCGACGCCGGTAGTGTATATGACTCAATTGTATAATATGCTCAAATGAAACTATCATGTTGGTTGGCGAGTCAAGAGCCCCTAAAAGGCACGACTTTTCAGCCCGATCAAACAACAACCTGGGGAAGCTGAACCTATCGGACCTCTGCCCGTAAGGTTGATATTAGCTATTGATATAAGCATGGAGCTGAGATCAGAATATGTAGTATCGACATAATTGAATATATACGTTACCTTTCAGCCAAAACAAATTACTTCTGAAAGTAAACTGAGTTTCACCGTTTTTCTTAAATATTGTAAATACCTACTATTATTCCACACGTACGAAAATCAATAATATAAATATATATATATATATATATATATATATATATATATATATATATATATATATATATATATATATATATTATACATATCTTCATATAAAAGAAGCTAAATTATGGAGTTAAATATGTCATTACATAATGCAGGGATTGACAGAGTAAAACGTTAAACGTTAATTCTAAAATTAGCTTTTTCTTTATCTTGAAATTGTGTATGTTATAAAAGTATGGAAAGTACACGAAGTCCTTGTATGAAGTAAATGTCTGAGTTGGTGGGTCAGTAAGTGGGTGAGTCGATGAGAATGTCTGGACGAGACTTCGACCAACAGGAGTAATGTAGAATTCACATCATGGACGCATTTTCTACGACACATGACATCGTAAGCCACAGACGAACTCTGTGCGATGCTAAAACTGCAAATGAATCGTCGGCAACACTAGAACCTCAATTGAATTATGTTCTATATTAAAGCTGCAAATAAATCCTGTCCGATACTAAGGTTGCAAATTAATCTTGTGCAATACTAAAGCGTATATTCCAAATGAATGGCATTAAAACATATTCTATTATTTAAATGACTTACCTTTGGCGCTTGATATTTAACGATACAATTGTGTCAGTGCTGTCGGGATAGTGCTATCCTGATATATGATTCGTCAACTTACCATTTGTCCAACAGTTCGACTAGAACAGCTGTATTTTTAGAGGAAATATTCATGTCAAAACATATCAGCAATTGATCTTCTTCGCATACGGACATACTGTCACCAAATATGTTTACTCGTAGCCAAAAAAAAGTGGACGTGGATATATTTTATTAATAGATACAATTTACAAGTAATTCGTTGATTTCTAGTTTTTAACAACCCAGGGTAGGCATGTTTATATGAGCTTTCCTTCTCTCTCTCTCTCTCTCTCTCTCTCTCTCTCTCTCTCTCTCTCTCTCTCTCCTCTCTCTCTCTCTCTCTCTCTCTCTCTCTCTCTCTCTCTCTCTCTCTCTCTCTCTCTCTCTCTCTCTCTCTCTCTCTCTCTCTCTCTCTCTCTCTCTCTCTCCATCTCTCTATATCTCTCTCTCTTTCTTTTTCTTTCTTTCTCCCTCTCTATCTATCTATCTATCTATCTATCTATCTATCTATCTCCCTCTATTTTCTATATATCTATCTATCTATCTATCTATCTATCTATCTATCTATCTGTCTATCTATCTATCTATCTATCTATATTTTCTTTTTCTCTCTCTCGCTCTCTCTCTCTCTCTCTCTCTCTCTCTCTCTCTTATATATATATATATATATATATATATATATATATATATATATATATATATATATATATATATATATTCTCTGTCTCTCTCCCCCTCTCTCTCCCTCTGTCTCTCACATCATCATCCCCTTTCTCCCTGTCTCTCTAAATACACAGTTATTAGTGCATATATTATCATGTCACATCAACCCACTGAGACCGTATAAACATTATCATAGATACTAGCGTAAACAAGGTCTATATTATTGTGTTAACGAATGAATATCATATATTTGTATCTGCATTATCAAATAAACTTTATTAATACATGGAAGATACTGGTATAAATTATTTAATAATGTCACACTGTTATGTTTTTGTTAAACCATATTTCAAGAATAGATATCACATACACTTTCATTCATTAATGATCACTCTTTATGCATTGTTACAGGTTTCAGAGATATTGTGTCTATCGGCATCAAGCAGGTTCGTGTAGTATTAAGAGTAACCTTTCCATAGCTACATAAGCCCCTGCATATGGGGTCGCCTACCATGGAGCCAAATATGATACTAACAGGATGGCAATAGAATTTGAAGGTTGTGCAAAATGTGACGTAACAAAATCAGCAAAGTTTCTAAATGTTCACCTCGTTAATATCCGGTCCACAAGTCACAACTAACAAAAGTTAAATTATTAATTGCAACTCGGTATCGTAACACTTATATAGAAACATTTATTTCTAATTTATAACGTTATTAATTGGTTTGGACAACTACAATTCGGTTTCATATTTCATTTCTTTATTTCACAAAATGCAGTTTTAATTCTAAATAAAACTATTTCTTTTATCACATCCGGTTTTACGCTGATAATCTAAATGGTTAATAAGAATTAAGATTATCTTATTGATCATTGTTCTCTGGGGATCAATTATGACAGATGTGGGCTATGGTGATGATGATCATCAAGAACATGAAAAAAATGATAATGCTGATGATGAGAACTATTTACAGTCACTTATAACAAACAGGCAGGTTAACTTCGACAAACCTGTATAAATGATAGATTATCTCCTGTATATTAATCAATGGATTTTATTTACTAATAACCTATATGGTCTAATTGAACCATTCTATTTTGTTTCAATTTTCATTTCTTTATCCCAGAACCGATCACCAGTAATAATTACTGAATCTGTCTGGTGATGAACATCATCAGATCGAATTTAGAAACAAAACTTATACTTCCTCAGATGGTCGGACGGATCATCATGAGGGCAAATTTCGCATACTTTCTGTTGTCCCAAGGATTAACCCACAATATGCCATCCCCTTAAAGCCCCTTTTTGGGCCATAATAATAACAGTACCACCAAGGAGCCTTATTGAGACTTACGTAGCTGGCAGCCTCGTATTTGTCATTGTCAACATTGATCTTACTGAACATACAACCATCGTGGCTCTTCAAACTGTCACCTATAATAAGTGTTGGAAAGATAGTCTCAAATATTACGTTCACCTATTTAAGTCACGACATAATCATACTGAAGGGTACAAACACGCACGTTCACTAGAACACAAACACGCACACACACAAACGCGCACACACAAACACACATGTATACAAGCATGCACTCACATATCACACAAACACACAAATACACAGGAACACATACACACCATACTGCCCATAATGTGCCTTAATAAACACAGCTAAACACACACAAAATTTTTTATTATTTGTGTGTTTGTTTTTTGTGTTTTGTGTTTTGTGAGTGTTTTGGGTGTTGTGTGAGTGAGTGTGGGGTTTTGTGTGTTGTGTGAGAAACCTTTTGAAGCTTTTGGGTACATCCACACATATCCGTCTACCCAGTTTGCTGCCTAAATCTATCTACATATAGTACATATATACGTTCAGTCAATTATGTTAGTGGTAATTACCTGCACTACTTCCGGTATCATATCCACTGACATGTAACATGTAATTATCAGACTCTGGACCGACTGAGAAGTTGTCGTACTTTGCGAATATTGAGTGTCCTGTATAATTGGTCAGATATACTCTTAGTATATAGGTACGGCCGTCATTTGTCAACTGATGAATTAGTTCATTACCTGTAATCATTATGTTATTGACGATAGAACACATATACAGAGCACGAACGATCACACGCTCCTCGAACGCAGCAGAAATACACACACACAAACACATACATACACATACTCACATATACAAAAACACACACACACACCCTTACAGGCATACATCCACACCATATATTTATAAATATATATATATATATATATATATATATATATATATATATATACATGTATATATATATATATATATATATATATATATATATATATATATATATATATAAAGAAAAGAGAGAGAGAGAGATAGATAGATGATATATAGATAGATAGATAGATAAATAGGTAGTTAGATATATATATATATATAGATATATAGTTATATAGATATATAGATAGATAGATAGATAGATAGATAGATAGATAGATAGATAGACAAATTAAAAAATGAAGATTGAAGGAAAAAGTTTGTTTAAAATGTGTGTGTTTTTTGTTTTTGTATTTTGTGTGAATGTGTGTAAATTTTTTTATGTCTTTGTGTGTGTGTGTGTGTGTGTGTGTGTTTGTGTGTGTTTGTGTGTGTGTGTGTGTGTGTGTGTGTGTGTGTGTGTGTGGTTTTTTTGAAAATTACTGAACCATCCTTCCGCCTCAATATTACCTTCACATATATAGACACATAACCCGTCAGGTTCATCATAAGGTGAACATTTACTAATGTTTTCCTCTTGCATCTGAAATTTCTTTAACATAAATATGGGCGACGTTAACATAAGACAACTTACAGTCCATCCTCCGCCGTCTGTGTTCCCTATTACAATAAACGTCTGTCCATTTGTTACAATCAGCGATGGATCTGGTTGGATTAATTGGATAAATACCACTTTCTCTATTTGAATTTATACGGCATCCATTGAGATCTGTAAAAACACGCAAACCATTGATAAGGAATACGCCAGTGAACAAACTCCCCACACACACAAAAAAAAACAAACAAAACACCCACATCACACATACATAAACATATATACATATACAAACAACAAATAAACAAAACAAATATTTTATTGAAGATTCAGCATACAACGATTAAACAAACCTGGTGTTATACAGACATGACATACAGTCCAAGAACTATCCTCGACAATTCTTGGGCTTTTTATAACATGGAATTTTTACAGCTTCCTGTAAACAGACAGTCATAAGAACATATCTCTTTGTCTCCGTACATCGACTCTTCCTTCAAAGAGCAAGTGGTCCAACGACCCGTCCACTTCTCTGTCTCGGCTGCTGATAATGGCGTCACATAAAGGTTGTGGCCACAGCCGAGGTTGTTACCTATCAATGTAACGTTCGCGTAATCTTTTATATCATCAGCGACTTCAATTCGGAATGTTGAGTCTCTCGGAGTATGTATATCAACACCGATATTGAAATTCGCACAAGTTTCCGGGTCATCATCAGATATAAATAGTTTATTGATGGGGACAATACCTCTTTGATCGAAGCGAACAAAAGGATTTCCTGTTACATAAAATAAATCGAAAATGATTAAGTAAATATAAACCTGGTATTAAAGGGCAATTAAAGATTATTGATCCATAATGGATGCAATCGACAGAAAACATGACTCACCAATAACATTCCTTGACGATATCATAGAGGAAATCAGAAATATAATTAAAAGTGTTCCAACCTTCTCCATGATTTGGCAGGTTTCTTCCTGAGGAAACAATAATACTATTTTACCCCCAAAAAGCTAATTTTCAATATTTTGCAATGAACTAGAAGATTAATTTATTTATCCCTAGCACACAATATAAAGCATTCGGAATACGTTAACGCTATTCATATCACGAATGTATCAAAGTCTTGACATTATTATTTCTAAAAATAGCATAACAGTCGCCATTTATTGTTCGTCTTCTTTCTGTAATAAACGAAATACCATCTTTTTAAACCCCCGGTTTTGGAAATGTTTAAAGGAGGGGGGTAAATATATCATTTATTACACTCCAATACAAAAAATATATATATATATATATATATATATATATATATATATATATATATATATATATATATATATATATATTTTATATTTTTTTTTATTATTTTTTTCTGTGTCTGTATGTTTGTATGTGTGTGCGCGAGCGAGCAAGTCCGTGTGTGATTGCGTTTATATCACGTGTTTGTTCATGTCAAGGTATATATATTGTGGTGTTAATTATGTTATTACGTGATGTAAGGATTATCAAAGTAAAGCGTTCATTCTTAGATATGCTTCTTCTTTTTCAATCAATCAATCAGCATCATCATCATCATCATCATCTTTATCTTGTAACTGGGTCTGCATTATATGTATTGAGAATACATGAAGTCCTTGTTTGACGTGATTCTGTCAGTTGGTGGGTAGGTAAGTCGGTTAGTCGATAAGTGAGTCTAAACAAAATTTCGGCCATTGGCAGTAATTTAGTGTTCTCTCCACCAATACGCTTTTTTCACGACACAGGACACCGTAAACCAGTTACGAATCGTGTGTAATACTAAAATTGCAAATGAATTATGGTCAATACAAGAACTTTAAAGGAAGCTTGTTTGATGCTAAAGCTGCAAATGAATCAAGTGCAATTCAAATGCATTAATGAATCCTGTTCAAAACTACAATTCTAGTTGAATAGCATTAAATATATTTCATTATTTTACTGAATATTCTCATAAACCATCACTTACCTTAAGCGATTGATATTTAATCTCTGAATTATGTTAGAGCTCTCTACATAGAGCCAACATAATAATACTATGAGTTAACGTCGTTAGAAACGTGATGTTAGCTAATCAACTTTGTTAATACCTTGACGTTTTTGTTGTTAAATTATGTAATATCATCAAACCATATGTTATCTATATACCGCATCGATTAGTGAACTCAACTGCAAATCTTCATGTTTGGATTATAATCGAGCCTAGATGTTTGATGGCTATACTCCATGGGAGGCATCCCTTGGCCTCATGTGTTAATGGCGCAATTACTAAATATAATACTTTCTGACTGACTGACTTATTGACTGACGGACTTACTCAGTCACTCACTCACTCACTCACTCACTACTCAATCACTGACATCCCTCACTCACTCACCCATTCACCCACTCACTCACTAAACCATTCACTCAGTCACTCTGTCGATAACTTACTCATGCATTCACTCACCCACTCATCCATTCACTCACTCACCAATTCACTGAATCACACACGTTCTCGGTAATTGTAGGATATTTATTTGCAATCTCATTTTTTTTATAATATAGGGATATAGGAAGAACCGTGGCCATACATGGTGTCCATATCAGAAGAGACTCAATTCTAACATAATAAAACAATAGCCGGATTATTCATTAGATTCGAATATTCATAAAAGCCAGTATTCATAAAAATTCGTTGTACGTCTCAAACGATGCAAACGAGTCAAATTTACACATATGCGCAATTAATATCACAGTTTTTATAATAGAAAAAGGTATAAATGTCTAGAATTAGTCTCATCTACAATTTGTATATGGAATCTTATTATTTAGTGCAGAATGAAAATATCCAAAGAATGGACTGAAATTATTTTAGAAATAAGATAATTATGATATAAACAGGCAAAAATGTTTGAAATAGAAACAAAGTAGCTCACAATAGTTAGGAAAGATAATGCAAAAGGGATACATTTTCATCTTAATCCGTTATCAATTTGGCAATGCCGAATATGTACATGATTCAATTGTATCGTGTGTTCAAATGAAACTGCCGTATTAGTCGGCTAGCCAAGAGCCCATAAAAGGCACAAATGTTCATGCCTATAAAACAAGAAGCTGGGCACGCTGAACCTATCGTACCTCTGTCCTTAAGGTTCATATATGTAGGATGTGTTTAGCTGTTCGAACCTAGCAAGGAACTGAGATCAGCATATGTAGTATCGAAATGATTATATACATAGGTTGACCTTGACCCACAACAAATTACTGCTGAATATAAACTGTGGGGTCAATGTGTTTAGTAATCTACTATTAAGCCACACGTACGTGTTGTGTTGTTAACTGCGAGCTGTGGTGTTAAATGCTACTTTTGTTTGCTCCCCCTTCTTGTGCATTGCCTACATCAACCGCTTCTCAGTTCCGTGACACATTTGTCAGACACGAAAAGCGGACTATCTCGACCCCACAGACTCAAGAGTATCTCAGACATACATAGGTCTACTTATATATAGATGTGTGAGGGTTTAGGTTTTGTATGCGTAAATCCAATTATGTGTTGGGTTAATTGTGCATAGATTAATTGAGAGATTGGTTTTAAATGTGATATAAGTTTTCATGTTCTCAGCCATCTCTATAATATCTGCGATACTAGAATCTCAAATGAATTATGTTAGATAGTAAGGCTGCAAATGAATCCCGTACGATATTAAAGCTGCAAATGAATCTTGTGCAATACTAAACGATAGATGAATAGTGTTCAACTCCAAATGAGTAGCATTAAAATATATTCTATTATTTGAAAGAATATTTTGATAGCACCATCACTTACCTTAAGCGACTGATATTTAATGATACAATTGTGTCAGTGTTGCCTGGCTAGCGCTATCCTGATATATAATTCGTTATCTTACCATTTGTCCAACAATTCGATATAATATATATATATATATATATATATATATATATATATATATATATATATATATATATATATATATATTCGTATTGTATAGTCCTTTCAGCTATGCTATGTGAGGGAGCTAAGCACTGGTGTTGATAATATTATAAGGTTCAGTGCTCTACCACAGCTTAATGATATGAACTGGGATATCTGATGCAGTATGAAATACATAAGTCCTATGAGCAAGTAGGTGAGTCAGTGAGAATATGAGACAGTCAGTTGTTTTCTGCTTTCCTAGTTCTGTTGACGCGTACGACGTGTAACGTACGGCGACACTCCAGTAATTGTTCATATATTTAATGGCGAACAAGCCACCACTAAATGGTAAAAAATCCCATACATCTGTTAAGGCTGATGATGATTTAAATTGTGATTGAATTATTAATAATTTACCGACTCTAGTTAACTCAGTACATTGTTGTTATGAAACAAAACACGTTCAATGATAACGTTATCACTTTATGGAGACAAGGTACTCTATTTAATTATTTTATTGATAATACAGGTATCGCCGATCTGTTATAGATTATTCGATAAAAAAATGACCGACAATCTTGTAAAACGTTTAATTTATATATATATATATATATATATATATATATATATATATATATATATATATATATATATATATTGTGTGTGTGTGTGTGTGTGTGTGTTGGTACGTGCTTGTGTTGTGTGTCGCGCGTGTGCGTATATATATATATATATATATATATATATATATATTATTATTTATTTATGTATTTATATTTATGAGTGTATGTGTGTGTATTTTGTGTTTTGTGTATTGTGTGTCTGAGTATGTGTGTATGTGAGTGTGTGTATGTGTATGTATAGGTGTATGTGTGTGTATGTGTGTGTGAGTGTGTGTGTGTGTAAGTGTGTATATATGT
>JAODUP010001908.1:0-21060 GCA_025642065.1 Paralvinella palmiformis
TAGTAACTAAAACTGAAAGAACTACGTTATCAAAACAGCTTACAAGATATTTAGATCGAGGCGGGTGAGAAATGATATTTTAGTCATAGTTCAGCCTTGTAACACCCAGTCAGTGAAAGTAACAAATAACTACGAGCTGTTATCAGGATAGTTCACTTGCTACAATTAAATCAAAATTAGCCCCAAACATTGCTTCGACACTGTTGTCCTGTATTCAGTGATTGATTCTGTAATGACTAGCTGGTTTTGGAAGATAACTTATTGAGAATTAGCCATTGAGAAAGCTAACAACCAGGTGATTTATGTTTCCTTGTAAAACTACTCAGTTCCTATACCTTAGTAGCTGTTTCTAGTAATTTTAAGTAATGAACTTTTCTCTTAGCTACTTTTGCTTCTTATGAACTATTATTACCTAAAGTGACAGTGTTTTCTGCTGTGTTATCTTTATCTGCTTCGTGTTATATCCCAAAGATTTATTTTGCCAACCGACAACGTTTCACGAAGTAATTATCTATAAGTGAGTTCTGTCGCCAGATCAAATACTATTCATATGATCTAATCATCGGCCATTTCTCAACTATATTCGTGCATACAGCGTTTGGAAGGACGACACAAATGGAAATTTAAGAAGGTACACCAGTCGTCCTATCCTACACCATTGTCTGCATGGTCCGACTCAACGAAGAATCATTTCACAGAGAAAGGCTGCTTGACGTGAGCATGACAAATATTCCTGCCACTAAGGATGCTCCAATAATTGGATAATACGTAATAGATTGAGTTAGCTTTGTATGAAATACAGAAGTAAAACAAATAGAACAGTCTACAGTTCATGCCGTTGGCCACTTTCTTCACCATAAAACTCTCCGTGTTGGCTTCACTGTTTAAAGAAATATATATATCAAGAAGTCCTTGCAAGTATTTCATACTATCAATTCAATTGAATTTTACGGACATTTATTTGTTTCTACTCAAGTAAGCCTTAATGGTGCCACTTAATGTTTTACTTAAATTTTAAAGCGGGTTTTTTAAAGTAAAAACGGCCTTTAAAAAACCCCCCTTTTCCCAAAAAGCAAAAAACAAAAAATTTTTAAAATTTAAAAATTTGCAACCTGCCCAAAGGAAAGTTCAAAAATAAAACATAACATTGTACGATTCATTTGGTTTGGAAAATTTTTTGGGAAAAAAGGAAAAAAAGTGAGCCAGGATCTAAAATTCCTGCTAAAAAATCCAATAAAAAATTTTGAAGGAAAACCTTAGTAATAATAACTAATTCTGAATTCTAAATTATTACCCTTTACCTTTGTCTTTTTTTAATAAAAAGGTTGTGTTTCTTTTCATTTTAAAGAAATTTTTTTCCATGGAGGGGAATTAATTGCTTTGTCAAGTTATCGATCTAAAACTGCCAATAATTTTTTGTCTCTTGACTTAATGTGGTAAAAAAAATAAGAGACTGCTTATTTAAGAACGTGAAAATTAGCCGACATTCCGTAGTGAGACCCAAGTCTTGACTAGGATTAAGGGGTTGCTGGACAAAGAGAAACCCATAACAAGGTTTTCAGCCGAAATTTTTTTATGGTCCCATAACTTGTGGCAAACTTTGATAACCGTCTCATTTCCTATGAATGGTTAAACTAAAATGAAGTACGTTTATAAAACGTTGTTTTTAGATCAGGGGGGAAAAATTAAAAGCATAGTCACCAACAAGTAGTGAAATAACAAACATTTCCCGATGAAGGGAAATATTACCAAATTAAAAAATTAAATAATTCTTCGACATGCTATTGAGCTGTTTAGCTGGTTTGAAGATAACTTATTAAAATTAGCCATTGAGAGTACAACAGGATTATTTTCCTTGTAATACACTTTGTTCTTTTGTGCCTATATTAGTAAAGTGTTGTGCTGTTTTATCTTTATCTGACTGTTTATCAAAGTATTTTATGCTTCACGAGTATTATCTATAAGTGAGTTTGTGAGACAAATACTATTCATTGTCAATATCGATTTTCAATACGATAACGTTTAAGCACAAATAATTTAAAAGTACACGTCCCCTTCCCTCACGATGTCTAATGTCGATATGAAGAATTTTTGAAAGTGTACGTGACATACATTTGCATAGACTAATATTTGGATAATGTAAAGAAGCTTTGAAAACAGAGTTAGCCGCCATTTCCGTAGTCACGAAGAAGCCCACAGCCTTTTGGCCGGTAGCATCCAGGTATTCTGAACCCTGGGATTGTCTCGGCTCGGTACATACGAGATGAGTACTATTACTGCAACATAAGTAAAACATCACGGACCATTGTTCTTGGTCAAATAAATGCCGTAAAATTCACTTGAATTGATAGCCTAGGAAATGACCATCAAGGACTTCTTGAGATATAACATTTAATCAGTAAGCCAATCTCGGAGAGTTTTATGGTGAAGTAACTGGCCAACGGCATGACTGTAACTGTTCTATTTGTTTTACTTCTGTATTTCATACAAAGCTAACTCAATCTATTACGTATTTAATTATTGAGCACCTGTGGCAGGAATATTTGTCATGCTCACGTCAAGCAGCCTTTCTCTGTGAAATGATTCTTCGTTGAGTCGGACCATGCAGACAATGGTGTAGGATAGGACGACTGGTGTACCTTCAAGATTTCCATTTGTGTCGTCCTTCCAAACGCTGTATGCACGAATATAGTTGAGAAATGGCCGATGATTAGATCATATGAATAGTATTTGATCTGGCGACAGAACTCACTTATAGATAATTACTTCGTGAAACGTTGTCGGTTGGCAAAATAAATCTTTGGGATATAACACGAAGCAGATAAAGATAACACAGCAGAAAACACTGTCACTTTAGGTAATAATAGTTCATAAGAAGCAAAAGTAGCTAAGAGAAAAGTTCATTACTTAAAATTACTAGAAACAGCTACTAAGGTATAGGAACTGAGTAGTTTTACAAGGAAACATAAATCACCTGGTTGTTAGCTTTCTCAATGGCTAATTCTCAATAAGTTATCTTCCAAAACCAGCTAGTCATTACAGAATCAATCACTGAATACAGGACAACAGTGTCGAAGCAATGTTTGGGGCTAATTTTGATTTAATTGTAGCAAGTGAACTATCCTGATAACAGCTCGTAGTTATTTGTTACTTTCACTGACTGGGTGTTACAAGGCTGAACTATGACTAAAATATCATTTCTCACCCGCCTCGATCTAAATATCTTGTAAGCTGTTTTGATAACGTAGTTCTTTCAGTTTTAGTTACTACACCGAAAATAGGAAATGAGAGGTTGATTAAATGTTTACGCCAGAAGTTGATGGCATCCAGGCTAAATAAATTTCGGCTGACACAATGGCCGTGATCGTATAGTGGTTAGTACTTCTCGTTGTGGCCGAGACAACCCAGGTTCGAATCCTGGTCACGGCAGAGGCTGTGGGTCTCTACTACGGCAATGGTCGGCTAACTTTTTTCACGTTCTTTACAATAATCAGTCATCAAATTATTCTTTCAATATCTTCATACCACATTAGCACCGTCAGAGAGACAGTATTTTAATTATTGGCATTATTATCGTATTCGATAACGTTATGACAAATGGCAATTAATTTCCCCCTCCATGATGAACATAAAATACTTTGAAAACGTGAAATGTACTAGCACAACCTTTCTATATAGCACAAAAGAACAAAGTGTATTAATAGTCCTTGAATGTGAGGATTAGTTACTCACCGCAAACAGTCAAAGCATTTGTTAAGATTATTACTTTTAATTTGGTATATTCCTTCATGGTCAAATGTTTGTTATTGAAGTACTTGTTGGTGGTAGTGCTAATTGTCGTGATGTATACACGTGCATAAAGCGTACACATTTCGGTTTAACCATTCATTGTGATAGGGACGTATCAAAGCATATTTCACAAGTATGCACTATAATAAGAATAACTGAAAACTGTTATGTTTCATTTGTCAGCAACATATATGCTACTAAATGAAGACTTAGAACGGTGTAGCTAAAGAAAGTTTTAATGTTACCAATAAAAAGCATGTCTCTTATTTTTTTACCAGCTATTAAGTGAATAGTCAAGAAAGGGGGGAGTTTAGACCTTAACTTGGAAACCAGTAATACCTACCTGGATTGCTAGTGAATGAGAATAACCTGATTACAAAGTAGAGGTAAAGGGTAATAATTTAGAATTCAGAATTAGTTATTATTACTAAGGTTTTGTTCAATATGATTGATGTTTAGCAGAATTTAGATCTGGCTCTCTTCTTCCTCCCACTCCACCAAATGAAGTCGTACAATCCAAGTTCATTGTGAACTTCCTGGGCAGGTTGCAATCTATTTTATTCTTGTTTTTGCTGGTAATAGAGTGAGCGTATTACTATACTGCTTTAAATTAAGTAAAACATTAAGTGGCACCATTAAGGCTTACTTGAGTAGAAACAAATAAATGTCCGTAAAATTCACTTGAATTGATAGTAGAAATACTTGCAAGGACTTCTTGATATATATATTTCTTTAAACAGTGAAGCCAACACGGAGAGTTTTATGGTGAAGAAAGTGGCCAACGGCATGAACTGTAGACTGTTCTATTTGTTTTACTTCTGTATTTCATACAAAGCTAACTCAATCTATTACGTATTATCCAATTATTGGAGCATCCTTAGTGGCAGGAATATTTGTCATGCTCACGTCAAGCAGCCTTTCTCTGTGAAATGATTCTTCGTTGAGTCGGACCATGCAGACAATGGTGTAGGATAGGACGACTGGTGTACCTTCTTAAATTTCCATTTGTGTCGTCCTTCCAAACGCTGTATGCACGAATATAGTTGAGAAATGGCCGATGATTAGATCATATGAATAGTATTTGATCTGGCGACAGAACTCACTTATAGATAATTACTTCGTGAAACGTTGTCGGTTGGCAAAATAAATCTTTGGGATATAACACGAAGCAGATAAAGATAACACAGCAGAAAACACTGTCACTTTAGGTAATAATAGTTCATAAGAAGCAAAAGTAGCTAAGAGAAAAGTTCATTACTTAAAATTACTAGAAACAGCTACTAAGGTATAGGAACTGAGTAGTTTTACAAGGAAACATAAATCACCTGGTTGTTAGCTTTCTCAATGGCTAATTCTCAATAAGTTATCTTCCAAAACCAGCTAGTCATTACAGAATCAATCACTGAATACAGGACAACAGTGTCGAAGCAATGTTTGGGGCTAATTTTGATTTAATTGTAGCAAGTGAACTATCCTGATAACAGCTCGTAGTTATTTGTTACTTTCACTGACTGGGTGTTACAAGGCTGAACTATGACTAAAATATCATTTCTCACCCGCCTCGATCTAAATATCTTTAAGCTGTTTTGATAAGTAGTTCTTTAGTTTTAGTTACTACACCGAAAATAGGAAATGAGAGGTTGATTAAATGTTTACGCCAGAAGTTGATGGCATCCAGGCTAAATAAATTTCGGCTGACACAATGGCCGTGATCGTATAGTGGTTAGTACTTCTCGTTGTGGCCGAGAAACCCAGGTTCGAATCCTGGTCACGGCAGAGGCTGTGGGTCTCTACTCGGCAATGGTCGGTAACTTTTTTCACGTTCTTTACAATAATCAGTCATCAAATTATTCTTTCAATATCTTCATACCACATTGCACCGTCAGAGAGAAGTATTTTAATTATTGGCATTATTATCGTATTCGATAACGTTATGACAAATGGCAATTAATTTCCCCTCCTGATGAACATAAAATACTTTGAAAACGTGAAATGTACTAGCACAACCTTTCTATATAGCACAAAAGAACAAAGTGTATTAATAGTCCTTGAATGTGGGATTAGTTACTCACCGCAAACAGTCAAAGCATTTGTTAAATTATTACTTTTAATTTGGTATATTCCTTCATGGTCAAATGTTTGTTATTGAAGTACTTGTTGGTGGTAGTGCTAATTGTCGTGATGTATACACGTGCATAAAGCGTACACTTTCGGTTTAACCATTCATTGTGATAGGGACGTATCAAAGCATATTTCACAAGTATGCACTATAATAACTGAAACTGTTAGTTTCATTTGTCAGCAACATATATGTACTAAATGAAGACTTAGAACGGTGTAGCTAAAGAAAGTTTTAATGTTACCAATAAAAGCATGTCTCTTATTTTTACCAGCTATTAAGTGAATAGTCAAGAAAGGGGGGAGTTTAGACCTTAACTTGGAAACAGTAATACCTACCTGGATTGCTAGTGAATGAGAATAACCTGATTACAAAGTAGAGGTAAAGGGTAATAATTTAGAATTCAGAATTAGTTATTATTACTAAGGTTTTGTTCAAATGATTGATGTTTAGCAGAATTTAGATCTGGCTCTCTTCTTCCTCCCACTCCACCAAATGAAGTCGTACAATCCAAGTTCATTGTGAACTTCCTGGGCAGGTTGCAATCTATTTTATTCTTGTTTTCCTGGTAATAGAGTGAGCGTATTACTATACTGCTTTAAATTAAGTAAAACATTAAGTGGCACCATTAAGGCTTACTTGAGTAGAAACAAATAAATGTCCGTAAAATTCACTTGAATTGATAGTAGAAATACTTGCAAGGACTACTTGATGATATATTTGTTTAAACAATGAAGCCAACACGGAGAGTTTTATGGTGAAGAAAGTGGCCAACGGCATGAACTGTAGACTGTTCTATTTGTTTTACTTCTGTATTTCATACAAAGCTAACTCAATCTATTACGTATTATCCAATTATTGGAGCATCCTTAGTGGCAGGAATATTTGTCATGCTCACGTCAAGCAGCCTTTCTCTGTGAAATGATTCTTCGTTGAGTCGGACCATGCAGACAATGGTGTAGGATAGGACGACTGGTGTACCTTCTTAAATTTCCATTTGTGTCGTCCTTCCAAACGCTGTATGCACGAATATAGTTGAGAAATGGCCGATGATTAGATCATATGAATAGTATTTGATCTGGCGACAGAACTCACTTATAGATAATTACTTCGTGAAACGTTGTCGGTTGGCAAAATAAATCTTTGGGATATAACACGAACAAAAATAAAGATAACACAGCAGAAAACACTGTCACTTTAGGTAATAATAGTTCATAAGAAGCAAAAGTAGCTAAGAGAAAAGTTCATTACTTAAAATTACTAGAAACAGCTACTAAGGTATAGGAACTGAGTAGTTTTACAAGGAAACATAAATCACCTGGTTGTTAGCTTTCTCAATGGCTAATTCTCAATAAGTTATCTTCCAAAACCAGCTAGTCATTACAGAATCAATCACTGAATACAGGACAACAGTGTCGAAGCAATGTTTGGGGCTAATTTTGATTTAATTGTAGCAAGTGAACTATCCTGATAACAGCTCGTAGTTATTTGTTACTTTCACTGACTGGGTGTTACAAGGCTGAACTATGACTAAAATATCATTTCTCACCCGCCTCGATCTAAATATCTTGTAAGCTGTTTTGATAACGTAGTTCTTTCAGTTTTAGTTACTACACCGAAAATAGGAAATGAGAGGTTGATTAAATGTTTACGCCAGAAGTTGATGGCATCCAGGCTAAATAAATTTCGGCTGACACAATGGCCGTGATCGTATAGTGGTTAGTACTTCTCGTTGTGGCCGAGACAACCCAGGTTCGAATCCTGGTCACGGCAGAGGCTGTGGGTCTCTACACGCAATGGTCGGCTAACTTTTCACGTTCTTTAAATAATCAGTCATCAAATTATTCTTTCAATATTTCATACCACATTACACCGTCAGAGAGACAGTATTTTAATTATTGCATTATTATCGATTCGATAACGTTATGACAAAGGAATTAATTCCCCTCTGATAACATAAAATATTTGAACTGAAATGTACTACACAACCTTCATTAGCACAAAGAAAAAGTGTATTAATAGCTTGAATGTGGATTAGTTACTCACCGAACAGTCAAAGCATTTGTTAAATTATTACTTTTAATTTGGTATATTCAAATGTTTGTTATGAAGTACTGTTGGTGTGTGCTAATTGTCGTGATGTATACACGTGCATAAAGCGTACACTTTCGGTTTAACCATTCATTGTGATAGGGACGTATCAAAGCATATTTCACAAGTATGCACTATAATAACTGAAACTGTTAGTTTCATTTGTCAGCAACATATATGTACTAAATGAAGACTTAGAACGTGTAGTAAAGAAATTTTAATGTTACCAATAAAAGCATGTCTCTTATTTTTACCAGCTATTAAGTGAATAGTCAAGAAAGGGGAGTTTAGACCTTAACTTGGAAACCAGTAATACCTACCTGGATTGCTAGTGAATGAGAATAACCTGATTACAAAGTAGAGGTAAAGGGTAATAATTTAGAATTCAGAATTAGTTATTATTACTAAGGTTTTGTTCAATATGATTGATGTTTAGCAGAATTTAGATCTGGCTCTCTTCTTCCTCCCACTCCACCAAATGAAGTCGTACAATCCAAGTTCATTGTGAACTTCCTGGGCAGGTTGCAATCTATTTTATTCTTGTTTTGCTGGTAATAGAGTGAGCGTATTACTATACTGCTTTAAATTAAGTAAAACATTAAGTGGCACCATTAAGGCTTACTTGAGTAGAAACAAATAAATGTCCGTAAAATTCACTTGAATTGATAGTAGAAATACTTGCAAGGCTTCATTATATATTTTTTAAACATGAACCAACACGGAGAGTTTTATGGTGAAGAAAGTGGCCAACGGCATGAACTGTAGACTGTTCTATTTGTTTTACTTCTGTTTTCATACAAAGCTAACTCAATCTATTACGTATTATCCAATTATTGGAGCATCAGTGCAGAATATTGTCTCTCACGTCAACAGCCTTTCTCTGTGAAATATTTTCGTTAGTCGGACCTCGAAATGGTTGGATGGACGACTGGTGTACCTTCTTAAATTCCATTTGTGTCGTCCTTCCAAACGCTGTATGCACGAATATAGTTGAGAAATGGCCGATGATTAGATCATATGAATAGTATTTGATCTGGCGACAGAACTCACTTATAGATAATTACTTCGTGAAACGTTGTCGGTTGGCAAAATAAATCTTTGGGATATAACACGAACAGATAAAGATAACACAGCAGAAAACACTGTCACTTTAGGTAATAATAGTTCATAAGAAGCAAAAGTAGCTAAGAGAAAAGTTCATTACTTAAAATTACTAGAAACAGCTACTAAGGTATAGGAACTGAGTAGTTTTACAAGGAAACATAAATCACCTGGTTGTTAGCTTTCTCAATGGCTAATTCTCAATAAGTTATCTTCCAAAACCAGCTAGTCATTACAGAATCAATCACTGAATACAGGACAACAGTGTCGAAGCAATGTTTGGGGCTAATTTTGATTTAATTGTAGCAAGTGAACTATCCTGATAACAGCTCGTAGTTATTTGTTACTTTCACTGACTGGGTGTTACAAGGCTGAACTATGACTAAAATATCATTTCTCACCCGCCTCGATCTAAATATCTTGTAAGCTGTTTTGATAACGTAGTTCTTTCAGTTTTAGTTACTACACCGAAAATAGGAAATGAGAGGTTGATTAAATGTTTACGCCAGAAGTTGATGGCATCCAGGCTAAATAAATTTCGGCTGACACAATGGCCGTGATCGTATAGTGGTTAGTACTTCTCGTTGTGGCCGAGACAACCCAGGTTCGAATCCTGGTCACGGCAGAGGCTGTGGGTCTCTACTACGGCAATGGTCGGCTAACTTTTTTCACGTTCTTTACAATAATCAGTCATCAAATTATTCTTTCAATATCTTCATACCACATTAGCACCGTCAGAGAGACAGTATTTTAATTATTGGCATTATTATCGTATTCGATAACGTTATGACAAATGGCAATTAATTTCCCCCTCCATGATGAACATAAAATACTTTGAAAACGTGAAATGTACTAGCACAACCTTTCTATATAGCACAAAAGAACAAAGTGTATTAATAGTCCTTGAATGTGGGGATTAGTTACTCACCGCAAACAGTCAAAGCATTTGTTAAGATTATTACTTTTAATTTGGTATATTCCTTCATGGTCAAATGTTTGTTATTGAAGTACTTGTTGGTGGTAGTGCTAATTGTCGTGATGTATACACGTGCATAAAGCGTACACATTTCGGTTTAACCATTCATTGTGATAGGGACGTATCAAAGCATATTTCACAAGTATGCACTATAATAAGAATAACTGAAAACTGTTATGTTTCATTTGTCAGCAACATATATGCTACTAAATGAAGACTTAGAACGGTGTAGCTAAAGAAAGTTTTAATGTTACCAATAAAAAGCATGTCTCTTATTTTTTTACCAGCTATTAAGTGAATAGTCAAGTTTTATTGGAACATAAAACTATTGCTTTAGTAACCGTTCAAGTATAGTAATAATTTGTCAAATTGAAACTAAGTTTTGTTATTATTATGTTGCAATTTAATCTGCTTTTCTCCCATCACAATGAATGGTTAAACCGAAATTTACGTTTTGCAGTCGTATACATACGCAATTAGCATTAACACCAACAAGTATTCTAACAAACATTTGACCTGAAAATATACCAAATTAAAAGTAATAATCTTAAGCAAATGTTTACTGTTTCGTAGTACTAATCCCCACATTCAAGGACTATTAATACACTTTGTTCTTTTGTGCTATATAGAAAGGTTGTGCTAGTACATTTCACGTTTTCAAAGTATTTTATGTTCATCAATGGAGGGGGAAATTAATTGCCATTTGTCATAACGTTATCGAATACGATAATAATGCCAATAATTAAAATACTGTCTCTCTGACGGTGCTAATGTGGTATGAAGATATTGAAAGAATAATTTGATGACTGATTATTGTAAAGAACGTGAAAAAAGTTAGCCGACCATTGCCGTAGTAGAGACCCACAGCCTCTGCCGTGACCAGGATTCGAACCTGGGTTGTCTCGGCCACAACGAGAAGTACTAACCACTATACGATCACGGCCATTGTGTCAGCCGAAATTTATTTAGCCTGGATGCCATCAACTTCTGGCGTAAACATTTAATCAACCTCTCATTTCCTATTTTCGGTGTAGTAACTAAAACTGAAAGAACTACGTTATCAAAACAGCTTACAAGATATTTAGATCGAGGCGGGTGAGAAATGATATTTTAGTCATAGTTCAGCCTTGTAACACCCAGTCAGTGAAAGTAACAAATAACTACGAGCTGTTATCAGGATAGTTCACTTGCTACAATTAAATCAAAATTAGCCCCAAACATTGCTTCGACACTGTTGTCCTGTATTCAGTGATTGATTCTGTAATGACTAGCTGGTTTTGGAAGATAACTTATTGAGAATTAGCCATTGAGAAAGCTAACAACCAGGTGATTTATGTTTCCTTGTAAAACTACTCAGTTCCTATACCTTAGTAGCTGTTTCTAGTAATTTTAAGTAATGAACTTTTCTCTTAGCTACTTTTGCTTCTTATGAACTATTATTACCTAAAGTGACAGTGTTTTCTGCTGTGTTATCTTTATCTTTATCTGTTTCGTGTTATATCCCAAAGATTTATTTTGCCAACCGACAACGTTTCACGAAGTAATTATCTATAAGTGAGTTCTGTCGCCAGATCAAATACTATTCATATGATCTAATCATCGGCCATTTCTCAACTATATTCGTGCATACAGCGTTTGGAAGGACGACACAAATGGAAATTTAAGAAGGTACACCAGTCGTCCTATCCTACACCATTGTCTGCATGGTCCGACTCAACGAAGAATCATTTCACAGAGAAAGGCTGCTTGACGTGAGCATGACAAATATTCCTGCCACTAAGGATGCTCCAATAATTGGATAATACGTAATAGATTGAGTTAGCTTTGTATGAAATACAGAAGTAAAACAAATAGAACAGTCTACAGTTCATGCCGTTGGCCACTTTCTTCACCATAAAACTCTCCGTGTTGGCTTCACTGTTTAAAGAAATATATATATCAAGAAGTCCTTGCAAGTATTTCTACTATCAATTCAAGTGAATTTTACGGACATTTATTTGTTTCTACTCAAGTAAGCCTTAATGGTGCCACTTAATGTTTTACTTAATTTAAAGCAGTATAGTAATACGCTCACTCTATTACCAGCAAAAACAAGAATAAAATAGATTGCAACCTGCCCAGGAAGTTCACAATGAACTTGGATTGTACGACTTCATTTGGTGGAGTGGGAGGAAGAAGAGAGCCAGATCTAAATTCTGCTAAACATCAATCATATTGAACAAAACCTTAGTAATAATAACTAATTCTGAATTCTAAATTATTACCCTTTACCTCTACTTTGTAATCAGGTTATTCTCATTCACTAGCAATCCAGGTAGGTATTACTGGTTTCCAAGTTAAGGTCTAAACTCCCCCCTTTCTTGACTATTCACTTAATAGCTGGTAAAAAAATAAGAGACATGCTTTTTATTGGTAACATTAAAACTTTCTTTAGCTACACCGTTCTAAGTCTTCATTTAGTAGCATATATGTTGCTGACAAATGAAACATAACAGTTTTCAGTTATTCTTATTATAGTGCATACTTGTGAAATATGCTTTGATACGTCCCTATCACAATGAATGGTTAAACCGAAATGTGTACGCTTTATGCACGTGTATACATCACGACAATTAGCACTACCACCAACAAGTACTTCAATAACAAACATTTGACCATGAAGGAATATACCAAATTAAAAGTAATAATCTTAACAAATGCTTTGACTGTTTGCGGTGAGTAACTAATCCTCACATTCAAGGACTATTAATACACTTTGTTCTTTTGTGCTATATAGAAAGGTTGTGCTAGTACATTTCACGTTTTCAAAGTATTTTATGTTCATCATGGAGGGGGAAATTAATTGCCATTTGTCATAACGTTATCGAATACGATAATAATGCCAATAATTAAAATACTGTCTCTCTGACGGTGCTAATGTGGTATGAAGATATTGAAAGAATAATTTGATGACTGATTATTGTAAAGAACGTGAAAAAAGTTAGCCGACCATTGCCGTAGTAGAGACCCACAGCCTCTGCCGTGACCAGGATTCGAACCTGGGTTGTCTCGGCCACAACGAGAAGTACTAACCACTATACGATCACGGCCATTGTGTCAACCGAAATTTATTTAGCCTGGATGCCATCAACTTCTGGCGTAAACATTTAATCAACCTCTCATTTCCTATTTTCGGTGTAGTAACTAAAACTGAAAGAACTACGTTATCAAAACAGCTTACAAGATATTTAGATCGAGGCGGGTGAGAAATGATATTTTAGTCATAGTTCAGCCTTGTAACACCCAGTCAGTGAAAGTAACAAATAACTACGAGCTGTTATCAGGATAGTTCACTTGCTACAATTAAATCAAAATTAGCCCCAAACATTGCTTCGACACTGTTGTCCTGTATTCAGTGATTGATTCTGTAATGACTAGCTGGTTTTGGAAGATAACTTATTGAGAATTAGCCATTGAGAAAGCTAACAACCAGGTGATTTATGTTTCCTTGTAAAACTACTCAGTTCCTATACCTTAGTAGCTGTTTCTAGTAATTTTAAGTAATGAACTTTTCTCTTAGCTACTTTTGCTTCTTATGAACTATTATTACCTAAAGTGACAGTGTTTTCTGCTGTGTTATCTTTATCTGCTTCGTGTTATATCCCAAAGATTTATTTTGCCAACCGACAACGTTTCACGAAGTAATTATCTATAAGTGAGTTCTGTCGCCAGATCAAATACTATTCATATGATCTAATCATCGGCCATTTCTCAACTATATTCGTGCATACAGCGTTTGGAAGGACGACACAAATGGAAATTTAAGAAGGTACACCAGTCGTCCTATCCTACACCATTGTCTGCATGGTCCGACTCAACGAAGAATCATTTCACAGAGAAAGGCTGCTTGACGTGAGCATGACAAATATTCCTGCCACTAAGGATGCTCCAATAATTGGATAATACGTAATAGATTGAGTTAGCTTTGTATGAAATACAGAAGTAAAACAAATAGAACAGTCTACAGTTCATGCCGTTGGCCACTTTCTTCACCATAAAACTCTCCGTGTTGGCTTCACTGTTTAAAGAAATATATATATCAAGAAGTCCTTGCAAGTATTTCTACTATCAATTCAAGTGAATTTTACGGACATTTATTTGTTTCTACTCAAGTAAGCCTTAATGGTGCCACTTAATGTTTTACTTAATTTAAAGCAGTATAGTAATACGCTCACTCTATTACCAGCAAAAACAAGAATAAAATAGATTGCAACCTGCCCAGGAAGTTCACAATGAACTTGGATTGTACGACTTCATTTGGTGGAGTGGGAGGAAGAAGAGAGCCAGATCTAAATTCTGCTAAACATCAATCATATTGAACAAAACCTTAGTAATAATAACTAATTCTGAATTCTAAATTATTACCCTTTACCTCTACTTTGTAATCAGGTTATTCTCATTCACTAGCAATCCAGGTAGGTATTACTGGTTTCCAAGTTAAGGTCTAAACTCCCCCCTTTCTTGACTATTCACTTAATAGCTGGTAAAAAAATAAGAGACATGCTTTTTATTGGTAACATTAAAACTTTCTTTAGCTACACCGTTCTAAGTCTTCATTTAGTAGCATATATGTTGCTGACAAATGAAACATAACAGTTTTCAGTTATTCTTATTATAGTGCATACTTGTGAAATATGCTTTGATACGTCCCTATCACAATGAATGGTTAAACCGAAATGTGTACGCTTTATGCACGTGTATACATCACGACAATTAGCACTACCACCAACAAGTACTTCAATAACAAACATTTGACCATGAAGGAATATACCAAATTAAAAGTAATAATCTTAACAAATGCTTTGACTGTTTGCGGTGAGTAACTAATCCCCACATTCAAGGACTATTAATACACTTTGTTCTTTTGTGCTATATAGAAAGGTTGTGCTAGTACATTTCACGTTTTCAAAGTATTTTATGTTCATCATGGAGGGGGAAATTAATTGCCATTTGTCATAACGTTATCGAATACGATAATAATGCCAATAATTAAAATACTGTCTCTCTGACGGTGCTAATGTGGTATGAAGATATTGAAAGAATAATTTGATGACTGATTATTGTAAAGAACGTGAAAAAAGTTAGCCGACCATTGCCGTAGTAGAGACCCACAGCCTCTGCCGTGACCAGGATTCGAACCTGGGTTGTCTCCCCCGGCCCCAAAAACCCGGAGGAAAAATGCCATCAACTTCTGGCGTAAACATTTAATCAACCTCTCATTTCCTATTTTCGGTGTAGTAACTAAAACTGAAAGAACTACGTTATCAAAACAGCTTAAAAAGATATTTAGATCGAGGCGGGTGAGAAATGATATTTTAGTCATAGTTCAGGCCCCTTGGTTTAAAACCCAAAATTTAGTTTTTAAAAGTTAAACAAATTTTTAAATACGGGGGCTTTTTTTAAATCCCCGGTGATTTATGTTTCCTTGTAAAACTACTCAGTTCCTATACCTTAGTAGCTGTTTCTAGTAATTTTAAGTAATGAACTTTTCTCTTAGCTACTTTTGCTTCTTATGAACTATTATTACCTAAAGTGACAGTGTTTTCTGCTGTGTTATCTTTATCTTTATCTGTTTCGTGTTATATCCCAAAGATTTATTTTGCCAACCGACAACGTTTCACGAAGTAATTATCTATAAGTGAGTTCTGTCGCCAGATCAAATACTATTCATATGATCTAATCATCGGCCATTTCTCAACTATATTCGTGCATACAGCGTTTGGAAGGACGACACAAATGGAAATTTAAGAAGGTACACCAGTCGTCCTATCCTACACCATTGTCTGCATGGTCCGACTCAACGAAGAATCATTTCACAGAGAAAGGCTGCTTGACGTGAGCATGACAAATATTCCTGCCACTAAGGATGCTCCAATAATTGGATAATACGTAATAGATTGAGTTAGCTTTGTATGAAATACAGAAGTAAAACAAATAGAACAGTCTACAGTTCATGCCGTTGGCCACTTTCTTCACCATAAAACTCTCCGTGTTGGCTTCACTGTTTAAAGAAATATATATATCAAGAAGTCCTTGCAAGTATTTCTACTATCAATTCAAGTGAATTTTACGGACATTTATTTGTTTCTACTCAAGTAAGCCTTAATGGTGCCACTTAATGTTTTACTTAATTTAAAGCAGTATAGTAATACGCTCACTCTATTACCAGCAAAAACAAGAATAAAATAGATTGCAACCTGCCCAGGAAGTTCACAATGAACTTGGATTGTACGACTTCATTTGGTGGAGTGGGAGGAAGAAGAGAGCCAGATCTAAATTCTGCTAAACATCAATCATATTGAACAAAACCTTAGTAATAATAACTAATTCTGAATTCTAAATTATTACCCTTTACCTCTACTTTGTAATCAGGTTATTCTCATTCACTAGCAATCCAGGTAGGTATTACTGGTTTCCAAGTTAAGGTCTAAACTCCCCCCTTTCTTGACTATTCACTTAATAGCTGGTAAAAAATAAGAGACATGCTTTTTATTGGTAACATTAAAACTTTCTTTAGCTACACCGTTCTAAGTCTTCATTTAGTAGCATATATGTTGCTGACAAATGAAACATAACAGTTTTCAGTTATTCTTATTATAGTGCATACTTGTGAAATATGCTTTGATACGTCCCTATCACAATGAATGGTTAAACCGAAATGTGTACGCTTTATGCACGTGTATACATCACGACAATTAGCACTACCACCAACAAGTACTTCAATAACAAACATTTGACCATGAAGGAATATACCAAATTAAAAGTAATAATCTTAACAAATGCTTTGACTGTTTGCGGTGAGTAACTAATCCTCACATTCAAGGACTATTAATACACTTTGTTCTTTTGTGCTATATAGAAAGGTTGTGCTAGTACATTTCACGTTTTCAAAGTATTTTATGTTCATCATGGAGGGGGAAATTAATTGCCATTTGTCATAACGTTATCGAATACGATAATAATGCCAATAATTAAAATACTGTCTCTCTGACGGTGCAAAAGTGGTATGAAGATATTGAAAGAATAATTTGATGACTGATTATTGTAAAGAACGTGAAAAAAATTAACCAAAACCCTTGCCGTAGTAGAGACCCACAGCCTCTGCCGTGACCAGGATTCGAACCTGGGTTTCTCGGCCACAACGAGAAGTACTAACCACTATACGATCACGGCCATTGTGTCAGCCGGAAAATTTTTTTAGCCTGGATGCCATCAACTTTTGGCGTAAACATTTAATCAACCCTCATTTCCTATTTTCGGTGTAGTAACTAAAACTGAAAGAACTACGTTATCAAAACAGCTTAAAAAAATATTTAGATCGAGGCGGGTGAGAAATGATATTTTAGTCATAGTTCAGCCTTGTAACACCCAGTCAGTGAAAGTAACAAATAACTACGAGCTGTTATCAGGATAGTTCACTTGCTACAATTAAATCAAAATTAGCCCCAAACATTGCTTCGACACTTTTTTGTTTTTTTCCCGTAAAATTCAAAAAATTTTTAAATTGATTCTGGGGAATTTTTTTAAAAATAGCCCTTTTTGGGTTTTGGAAGAAAAAACTTATTGAGAATTAGCCATTGAGAAAGCTAACAACCAGGTGATTTATGTTTCCTTGTAAAACTACTCAGTTCCTATACCTTAGTAGCTGTTTCTAGTAATTTTAAGTAATGAACTTTTCTCTTAGCTACTTTTGCTTCTTATGAACTATTATTACCTAAAGTGACAGTGTTTTCTGCTGTGTTTTTTTCTTTATCTGTTTTGTGTTATATCCCAAAGATTTATTTTGCCAACCGACAACGTTTCACGAAGTAATTATCTATAAGTGAGTTCTGTCGCCAGATCAAATACTATTCATATGATCTAATCATCGGCCATTTCTCAACTATATTCGTGCATACAGCGTTTGGAAGGACGACACAAATGGAAATTTAAGAAGGTACACCCGTCGTCCTATCCTACACCATTGTCTGCATGGTCCGACTCAACGAAGAATCATTTCACAGAGAAAGGCTGCTTGACGTGAGCATGACAAATATTCCTGCCACTAAGGATGCTCCAATAATTGGATAATACGTAATAGATTGAGTTAAAGAAGCAAAAGTAGCTAAGAGAAAAGTTCATTACTTAAAATTACTAGAAACAGCTACTAAGGTATAGGAACTGAGTAGTTTTACAAGGAAACATAAATCACCTGGTTGTTAGCTTTCTCAATGGCTAATTCTCAATAAGTTATCTTCCAAAACCAGCTAGTCATTACAGAATCAATCACTGAATACAGGACAACAGTGTCGAAGCAATGTTTGGGGCTAATTTTGATTTAATTGTAGCAAGTGAACTATCCTGATAACAGCTCGTAGTTATTTGTTACTTTCACTGACTGGGTGTTACAAGGCTGAACTATGACTAAAATATCATTTCTCACCCGCCTCGATCTAAATATCTTGTAAGCTGTTTTGATAACGTAGTTCTTTCAGTTTTAGTTACTACACCGAAAATAGGAAATGAGAGGTTGATTAAATGTTTACGCCAGAAGTTGATGGCATCCAGGCTAAATAAATTTCAGCTGACACAATGGCCGTGATCGTATAGTGGTTAGTACTTCTCGTTGTGGCCGAGACAACCCAGGTTCGAATCCTGGTCACGGCAGAGGCTGTGGGTCTCTACTACGGCAATGGTCGGCTAACTTTTTTCACGTTCTTTACAATAATCAGTCATCAAATTATTCTTTCAATATCTTCATACCACATTAGCACCGTCAGAGAGACAGTATTTTAATTATTGGCATTATTATCGTATTCGATAACGTTATGACAAATGGCAATTAATTTCCCCCTCCATGATGAACATAAAATACTTTGAAAACGTGAAATGTACTAGCACAACCTTTCTATATAGCACAAAAGAACAAAGTGTATTAATAGTCCTTGAATGTGAGGATTAGTTACTCACCGCAAACAGTCAAAGCATTTGTTAAGATTATTACTTTTAATTTGGTATATTCCTTCATGGTCAAATGTTTGTTATTGAAGTACTTGTTGGTGGTAGTGCTAATTGTCGTGATGTATACACGTGCATAAAGCGTACACATTTCGGTTTAACCATTCATTGTGATAGGGACGTATCAAAGCATATTTCACAAGTATGCACTATAATAAGAATAACTGTGTTGGAAACTTTCACTGTTAGGTTTCATTTGTCAGCAACATATATGCTACTAAATGAAGACTTAGAACGGTGTAGCTAAAGAAAGTTTTAATGTTACCAATAAAAAGCATGTCTCTTATTTTTTTACCAGCTATTAAGTGAATAGTCAAGAAAGGGGGGAGTTTAGACCTTAACTTGGAAACCAGTAATACCTACCTGGATTGCTAGTGAATGAGAATAACCTGATTACAAAGTAGAGGTAAAGGGTAATAATTTAGAATTCAGAATTAGTTATTATTACTAAGGTTTTGTTCAATATGATTGATGTTTAGCAGAATTTAGATCTGGCTCTCTTCTTCCTCCCACTCCACCAAATGAAGTCGTACAATCCAAGTTCATTGTGAACTTCCTGGGCAGGTTGCAATCTATTTTATTCTTGTTTTTGCTGGTAATAGAGTGAGCGTATTACTATACTGCTTTAAATTAAGTAAAACATTAAGTGGCACCATTAAGGCTTACTTGAGTAGAAACAAATAAATGTCCGTAAAATTCACTTGAATTGATAGTAGAAATACTTGCAAGGACTTCTTGATATATATATTTCTTTAAACAGTGAAGCCAACACGGAGAGTTTTATGGTGAAGAAAGTGGCCAACGGCATGAACTGTAGACTGTTCTATTTGTTTTACTTCTGTATTTCATACAAAGCTAACTCAATCTATTACGTATTATCCAATTATTGGAGCATCCTTAGTGGCAGGAATATTTGTCATGCTCACGTCAAGCAGCCTTTCTCTGTGAAATGATTCTTCGTTGAGTCGGACCATGCAGACAATGGTGTAGGATAGGACGACTGGTGTACCTTCTTAAATTTCCATTTGTGTCGTCCTTCCAAACGCTGTATGCACGAATATAGTTGAGAAATGGCCGATGATTAGATCATATGAATAGTATTTGATCTGGCGACAGAACTCACTTATAGATAATTACTTCGTGAAACGTTGTCGGTTGGCAAAATAAATCTTTGGGATATAACACGAAGCAGATAAAGATAACACAGCAGAAAACACTGTCACTTTAGGTAATAATAGTTCATAAGAAGCAAAAGTAGCTAAGAGAAAAGTTCATTACTTAAAATTACTAGAAACAGCTACTAAGGTATAGGAACTGAGTAGTTTTACAAGGAAACATAAATCACCTGGTTGTTAGCTTTCTCAATGGCTAATTCTCAATAAGTTATCTTCCAAAACCAGCTAGTCATTACAGAATCAATCACTGAATACAGGACAACAGTGTCGAAGCAATGTTTGGGGCTAATTTTGATTTAATTGTAGCAAGTGAACTATCCTGATAACAGCTCGTAGTTATTTGTTACTTTCACTGACTGGGTGTTACAAGGCTGAACTATGACTAAAATATCATTTCTCACCCGCCTCGATCTAAATATCTTGTAAGCTGTTTTGATAACGTAGTTCTTTCAGTTTTAGTTACTACACCGAAAATAGGAAATGAGAGGTTGATTAAATGTTTACGCCAGAAGTTGATGGCATCCAGGCTAAATAAATTTCGGCTGACACAATGGCCGTGATCGTATAGTGGTTAGTACTTCTCGTTGTGGCCGAGACAACCCAGGTTCGAATCCTGGTCACGGCAGAGGCTGTGGGTCTCTACTACGGCAATGGTCGGCTAACTTTTTTCACGTTCTTTACAATAATCAGTCATCAAATTATTCTTTCAATATCTTCATACCACATTAGCACCGTCAGAGAGACAGTATTTTAATTATTGGCATTATTATCGT
>JAODUP010001837.1:0-20000 GCA_025642065.1 Paralvinella palmiformis
TTTTTGGGTGGTTGTGTGTGTGTGTGTGTGTGTGTGTGTGTGTGTGTGTGTGTGTGTGTGTGTGTGTGTGTTTTAGCTGTGTGTGTGTGTGTGTTTAATGGGAATTTAAGTACAAACGTTAAAATGTTTTAGCGGAGATTAAACGAACAAGAACATAGAGATTTACCGACGCTCCTTAAATTACAATAAATTGTGAACAATTCAAAACCAACTTAATTCCTTTAACATCATAACTCATCCAGATTATTATTAGGATGGTAAAAATACTTTCCAGTCCACCGGCATGTCTCTGGGTACACATATTTTAATGAGGTCGTCACTACTTGAGAGAAACACAGTATATATATATATATATATATATATATATATATATATATTTTCTCATAATTCATATCTTGATTATTTTTATATTAAATACAAAAGCTAATATACTCAAATATGATTTACCATTTATTAAATAGACTTTTCCAACACTAGTACTGCAAATATGAGCCTTACATAGCCAAATGTACATGAGGTCAACATTACGACCAATAATTGCATTTGCGTTCAATTCTGATCATTAAACATTAGAAGTTTAACAAATCAAGCGTTTTCAAAATCATAACGTTAAAAATATCAATCTTTTCTAAATAATTATATATTATTGTATACGAGACACTTAGTTTAAAGGGTCAGTAATTAAAAAAGAAGAAATTCTACTTATTTATACATACCTATTATAATAAGAAAGGCTTGCATTGTTATAAGACAATAACACATTAAGACACACTCTTTGAATATGTTCTATTTATTTATTTCAGTTATTATGATATAAGTCTTTAGTGTAAATATCTTGCTTGAAATATTCTCCTTTTCAACATTATACCATAGACGCATATATAATTATATTATAAATATACTACAATAATAGTGAAATTCCTGGAAATTGTTAATTACAGGGCCCACTGGGCTCGGATCCGAATAATGATGAAAATGGCCGTAATTGTGATAAGATGGCTGGTGATGATTGTTGTTTTATGGCCACTTTTGTGCACATGGTAGGCTAAATGGGCCGAGCGACCTCCATAGGTAATGAAGCAAAGTCTAAGATGAAACAACATTCAGATATGCCCACGCCGAGATTCGAAAACAGGTGGTAGTGATTTGTGATCCAACACGCTACCAACTAAACCACGGAGGCGCCCCAACCCGTAACAATCTGGTCTATGGAATTGATGGATTTCCTTTCGTTTCATGATCTATGATCTATAATCATAAAACGGGGCGAGGACACGAAAGTGCGAGCATTTATTTTCCGGTGTGGTCCCTTTTATTAAGTGGTTCTTCGTAAATCCTCTCCCGCCAGTCACAGGGGAGCAGCGCGGAAACATGGAGCCGAAACACCCCGAAGGTGGTCACTGCCAGAGTGTTTTACGTCATCAGGGAGGTCTATAACGTCCGCCAGTTTTAACTAATAGACCTTGCCATTTAAGCTAGTGACATCCAGTTAATCGCAGAGTCTGGATCACCCTTCATTTTCAGTGTATACGCGAGATTTGCCGGTGATAATACTCCACGATTTCAACAGTCAGTAAAGAAAAATGAAAGATAAGGTGATATTTAGTATATTTTTATTCAAAGAAGACTGATTTAGTAAACAAAATAATTTAAATTAGAAGTTCTTTGTGGTAGATCGCAGAACACATTTCCCGTGTACAAGCGGATTGCTGTTATTCATAGCGAAAGCTTACGTATACACAGTGTTTCTTCAATACACATCTTTGGCCATTTATAATAATTTCTAAAATTGACATGGCAGTTGTAATATTATCATTTTACCAGGACAATTCAGAGATATTTTCAACGATTTGTTTTCCGTGTAGAACGTTCTCCATCGTCTAGCAGCAGACTCATGGCGCATGAGCACGTCAGTGATAATGCACCGGCATAGATGAAATAATTCTAATAAACAAACGGGTGTGTTATTTGAATCGAAAATACTCATCAAATCGGAGACATATTGTCTTACACAAAAGTATTGATTGATAGATCAATAATCCGGCATTGATATATTGCATTTGGGTATTATTTCTCGTGAATTAATGTGAACCATGAGTTGATTTTAAAATGAAAATAAACTCCGCTGTCGCCATTTCAATTTTCAAGCGATAACCGATACTAGCGGACTTCACCAAAGAAATATTTACTCAAATTGTTTCACTTTGTTGACAATGACAACCTTTAATAATGAAATATGCTGAACAACAAGAAAGTAATCTATCAATAGAAGTATTTTCCTATCTCAATTTCAGTTGCATTACGCAGTAGATCGTTATTCAAACTAAGATGTTCAGAACAAGAATCCGGTCTACATTGAAAACCACGAAACTCCGCCTCCACTGCTCTGGGCGGTGACCCGGCGGTGACCAGAAATGCAAAAGCCCGCGAAAATTAGTTGGCAATGTCTATTCATTGAAAACGGCAGCGCCATATAAAGTGGTCAACCACCCACGATGTTGCGAGCCGAGAAATTAATCCCTGGAAACTTTCGACCTTTTGATGGGATCGAACCTGTGACCCTTGGCACGAAGTCAAATGTGCTTAACCGTCAGACCACCGATAGTAAGTAACAGAAAATTAATTAAAAAATATCCGTTGGAGTTCAAAACCAAGAGAAGATGCGCCATTGTGAAATAATTTACAGCTAATTATAAATAAATTTAGAATTTAGAATAAATGGCACGTTCGGTGGAGAGAACCTTGCCAGTTGCCTGGTTGGATGAAAAACTCCCCCCCCCCCCTAAAATTAAAAATTTAAAATTTGCCCCCCGGGCCAAAAGGGGGGGGAACCCAAAACCTTAAAAAAAATTTTTACCCTTGGAATTGGGAAAATAGTTCACGTCCCCCCTGACCAAAGGGGGGTTTTTTACGAAAAAGAATTAAAAAGATTTTTTTCCCGGAATTTAAAAAAATATTGTTCACTAATACGGCATAATAATGGTTGTAGATGATATAGTGATCTCGGTGTTCCATTAAAGATGCAAGTCTTGGTGACACACCTATGCATGTGTCTGGGTTCATATTTTCAATTTAAACCATTCACAGTTGATTTTAGCATCATCATGTATTAATATATATTTGATCATAATGTTCAGTACTTTTGTAATTACACTTAAAATTGGCAGGAGGGATACGGGTCGCTTTGGTCACCCGATCAATGTATTTTATCATAAGATCGTTTGACTTGAAAGGCAACACATGTACAGATTGTGCACCGGGGTGATTTTATATAACACGGGATTCGAATATTTATGTTATTCGTTTATAACTAGTTCGCCGTTTTAGGAAGCAGGATGACAATCACCTCCGAGTTTTCCCTGAAGAGTGCACGTTCTTTACGGGGTTTTTTTCTACGGTCATCCCTTTGTATATGATTGTGTATGTTATCCCACCCGCCTAACTGGAAATAAAGAATCATGAATTTTACAACCGGTTTGTTGTTACCACACGACAAACTACAGCCTGATATATATATATATATATATGTGTGTGTGTGTGTGTGTGTGTGTGTGTGTGTGTATGTGTATGTATGTGTGTGTGTGTGTATGTGTATGTGTATGTGTGTGTGTGTGTATGTGTATGTGTATGTGTATGTGTATGTGTGTGTATGTGTGTGTATGTGTGTGTATGTGTGTGTATGTGTGTGTATGTGTATGTGTGTGTATGTGTGTGTATGTGTGTGTATGTGTGTGTGTTGTATGTGTGTGTATGTGTGTGTATGTGTGTGTATGTGTGTGTATGTGTGTGTATGTGTGTGTATATGTGTGTATGTGTGTGTATGTGTGTGTATGTGTGTGTATGTGTGTGTATGTGTGTGTATGTGTGTGTATGTGTGTGTATGTGTGTGTATGTGTGTGTATGTGTGTGTATGTGTGTTTTAGGGTACATAGTAAGAGGCAACAGGCACAGAGCATCAACATATCTAAACCTCCTTCGAAACCTACCTCCATAAATCTAAATACAACTATACATACATTAATCTAAATATTAAATGTTCAATACCTCCACATATTGATAAATGTGTGCGTATACCTAAGCATGTGTCTGGTCTACTCATCAGCCTGTGGGAACCAGCTAATTCGCTTTTCGTACGCGACAAATATGTCACGCCCACAGGAAAGCGGCTACATGCAGGCTACGTACAAAAAGCGGAAGCACGTAAAAACATACCATTTGATACCACAGCTCGCAACAAACACGTGCGTGTGGTTCAATGATGACTTGCTACATACATATCATGAACTATTTTGACACCACAGTTTACATTCAACAGTAATTTTCTGTGGTCCAAAAGAAACCTGTATATAAAGCATTTCGACACCTCAGATGCTGACCTCAGCTTTATTCTGGGTTCGAATAACTGAATAAATCCTACCTATATGAACCATGTATCAATACACGTCCGACTGGTCTGGCGTCGAAGTTCTTCTCTAACCTAATTGAAAATTCAAGCCCTATATATAGCCTCAGCGTGTTAACAAACATCACAGTTTGTTCATAACAAAGAGAATGTACACTAACTCAGTATGGACTCACTGAAGTGATTTAACTAAAGTAAAAACAAAGTAGCAATACCGCACAATGGATTATTACTGGACTAGAACGAAATATCGTCTCAAACCTGAGTAAATACTATGATTTACTCGAACCTAACAGCTAACCCCTCATACGTTTCCGTTCATCACTAAGGGAACGTTCATTCACGCTTAATTTAGCGTCCCTAAGTATATGCAGTTAAATGTGGTGGGATCTAAATTAAAGCGCCTATCCACTTGATCTGGAAATCACATACCCTTAATGGACTATAAATAAAATCCAAATACAGGTGGTAAATAACCTATATACAGCTATTCAGTAAGACATTTATCGGCCACTAGACGTGTAAATAGCCATGCAACACAGTGAATCTTAGACTACTAACCCGAGACAATAGTCTATACGAGATGTAACAAAGGCATGGAATAAAGGTACAAGTGCTTCTTGTGTCAAGAATGCTTTTAAACGGTGGGTGTTCTTAAGATGGTAGGAGGCAGCTTGGCATATTGATGTTACATGTTCATACATGTTAATACAATTGTCAAAAATAACCTCTATATTTTGTATTTCCCCAATTCAGCCGCAAGATGACACCAGGGGTAATTGAATCGGTCTATTCACACTGTTGTAGTCTAATATATATCCATGTAATCAATCGTATGTGTGTGTGTATATATATATATATATATATATATATATATATATTGTGTTAAATCTCTAATGACAGCAGCATTACAGATGGGTGCATCTTCGATTACCCCTAATGGGGAAATACAAAATATAGAGGTTATTTTTGACAATTGTATTAACATGTATGAACATGTAACATCAATATGCCGAGCTGCCTCCTACCATCTTAAGAACACCCACTGTTTAAAAGCATTCTTGACACAAGAAGCACTTGTACCTTTATTCCATGCCTTTGTTACATCTCGTATAGACTATTGTAACTCCCCGTTATGTGGCATATCTGTTTATAACATTAATCTCCTTCAGCGAATTCAGAATAGAGCAGCTCGCATAGTGACAACTACTTCACAAACTACATTGGGTACCTGTTAGACAGCGCATCCATTGTAAAATTTTATTAATAACTTTTAAATCTATTAATGATATGACGCCAGAATACCTGTGTGAACTGGTGTCAATTAGAAAGTCATCCCAAAAACTCAGGTCATCCAATCAGATATTATTGCAGGTGCCAGTGTCATATGGTGATTGTACGTTTAGTCTTGCAGTCCCCACTTTGTGGATTAGGTTGCAGGCATATATTAGAAATACGTCGTCTCTTGAACATTTTAAATCTCTTCTAAAAACACACCTATTTAAGGTCGCTTTCACAGCTAAATAATTATTATCTTTTAAATCATTACAGGGTTTTAAAATTTTTTGGGGGTTTTTTTTAAAATAATATTTGATAAAACCCTTTTAAAGGGCCCCTTTAAGAAGGCTTTATTAAATATACATTATTATTATTATTATTATTATTATTATTATTATTATTATTATTATTATTATTATTATTATTATTATTATTTTTATCTTAATTTCACGTTACTGACAAACAACATTATAAACGCATTTTCTGTCATACATATGACAAAGCGGAAGTTAACTGTCAATGGTTTTTTTGCGGGGGGGGTCCATTCAGATTAATAATGCCAATAGACCAATAATATGGTTCAGCAATAACGTATTCAAATGTCGTCTTTGGATAGTCGTTTCCGTAGGGAAATTAAGTTTTTTTCCCCCATTTAAACGTCCATATAACAAAAAGCATCTTCGATTAGTTAATAGTTAATATGGCATGCTACATAGGAGTGGTTACTAAATTAATGAAAGCTTTCCTTCTAAACATTTCGACAGAGAAACCCCAGCTGAGACTAGTGAGAGTACTTTGGTCTAAATGAACAAACACAGACCGGCCTTAAATTGGATGATTTCGTTTAAATTTATTTAAAGGCTAATTGTTGTCTGTTAACAAATACTGCCTTAATAATTACAAAAAGATAGTGGGGATGGGCGTGATGAGCCCATAGTAGATTATATAAGCTCATTAGCGATTAAATAAAAACAAAACGTTTACTTTCTAAGCTTCTTGTATTAATATCTCGAGGATCTACAGTATGGTAATAAAACATACGATATAGCGTCATACTTGATGGTTACGACGCTAACAGTTACAAAGGCTAGAAATAATCCCCAAATGAAAGATGTAATTAGTTCATCAGCTAAAATGTTTAACTGGTTTCAGTCCTATTTAGAAATGTTCCTTTCATTGACCTTCGTCGATTGTCCTATTATCCCGTGTCGTATATGATTTAAATTATGATAGTTCCAATGCATATCACATGACACCATTTATAAATTGTAGGCAGATGACGCCAAACCGTTTAACACTGGATCCTGGCAATGTATCGAACTCTCCTTTGTCGTTAATTTTATCCGTTTCTTAATTACCAGGTTAGATCAATAAATTGATGACTTTTCGTACAACATTTAATAGGTCAAGGTAATATTCTAAGGCTAAGACAACTGTATTGATATGCTTTATCCTGATACATCCGTTTGTAGGGATAGCAAACTACCAGTTTTATTTTTATATTATACACAGCGTCTTAATATCATTCTTCATATACAATGTACTTTTTCCAATTGTATATATCGTATAGCATCTTGTACATAAACCCCCCCCCCCCCCCATTACATGACACATTCGTTGGTACAACTATATCGGTTGTAAGTACTAGAAAATATTATCATATTACCCTATTTCTTCAAAACCTCAATTTATTATCAGCAATGTAATATTTCATTTCCACTTTTTGTGGATAATGCAATTGAATATTGTGAAAATTCCTTGTAAAACATCAATTCATTGTATGATGTACCACCAGTTATCCTTGTACTTGATCTCGAGTAATATCGTAAGTGTACATTTAGTATAGGAACCTTCACTTTGCGGGGGAAGTTTAGGTAAACAAAATAATAAATGCGTAATATCTTGCAAATCTCTAAAACTATTCTTCAGACAGATCTCTTTAAGACTAAATTATAATCTATTTTTCTGTGTTTACAATTATATCAGTTACTTTTAATAAACAGCAATTTTGAATGTTTTACGATAGTTAAGATCTTTGAAATTTTCCTCGCTGTTATCATCTTTGCTTTGCCATCTTCAATGTTGTTGTTATTATTATTATTATTATTATTATTAAAAGTATCAACTACAAACTAGTAATCTGATATATAAATAGTTTGATCAATCACACACGTTCTTGTATCGCGAAAAAGAAATTGAATAATTTATTTCTTTTCAGAATGTCAACCTAATTTGAAGAAGGCCAAATATCACAGCCAGGGTCGGGAAGATGAAGCTTTATTTTTAAATTATTTTAACCATCCCATAATATGTTGCGGAGTGTGAGCTTTTGTTTAGTAACACCAAATTCTTTGAGGACAATCTAAACTGGACAGGTGTATTGTTTGAAGCACATTCAGATAACGTAAAGAAGCTGCTGAAAAATCGATCCGGAAAACGAAACGTCATCATTCCTGAAGCATTTTTGGCCTGAAGATCAGAGCTACATTAACTTCAGTGGTGCTAAGGCCGTCGGCGGTGTACCAGATCTAATGCCAGAAGGACTGGTAAAGAAGTTCTTTAAAGGTGTGCTACCAAAACCCATTCAAGTATCATGTCGACCTATAGGGAAGATGTTGCAAGACGCAGGTGCTAAAGCCATTGATATATTCAAGAGAGACCCAGATAATGTCTCAGATGTCCCAGTACATACAAGAATGAATGCATCCCATGCTGGAAATCAAATGGTACGAAAATTCAATATGCCAAAGGTTGATCTTCAGCCATTCAGTGGCGATATGTTGACATTTCGTCGTTTTACGATGCAATTTAATACTTCAATCGCAACCAATTGTGTAAGTCCAGAAAACGCTTAAACAGACCGGTTCAAATACCCCTGGCGTACCGATTTCACACTACGGTTTCGGGTTAGAAGTCCACGAATCACCGTGTTGCATGGCGGCGATTTACGCTTGTAGTGGCAGATAAATTTCTTACTGAAAAGCTGTATTTAGGCTATTTACTAGTTATTTTGGATTTCATTTATAGTACATTAAGGCTATGTGATTTCCAGATTATAATTTCGAATTTAATAGGAATGGCATAGACTTCATCCAATAGATATATGCCAATCAACTAAGTAACGTTCAGCGCTATTAGCATGGCTGTCATCGTCCGGCCTGTCTAGTTCAAACTTATTTTTGTAGAACCTTTGCCATCTGACATGACGATGTCAATGGATAACGTCAATGATCACATAGTTTATAATTCGATCGGTGATCCTATTACTGTAAGTAACATTGGTATTTATTCATGATATCTTGTATTGAAAGTGAACCATTTTATTTTCGGAATCAACCATTCGTGCAATGTTTACTACATGTAAATGTCAAGGGTGTTAATACCCTAATGAAATAACATTTGCTATTTAATAATATACAGGTGATACATATATGATTGGTTCCCGGGTATAAGTAAAAATAATGCTACCAAAACTCTAAATTAAATATCAAAACAATCTTTAGTAAAATCAATTTACGTTCAGCTAAAAGTTTAATTTTAAAATCATTTGTTTAATCCATTCAAAAGCACGCTAAAAAATCCCCTACAATCAATATGAATAACGAAGGCTTAGATGTGTCATTCATCTGTAAAAATCGGTCCGCTCCATTGAGTTATATCCTGATAAATATTGCGTTAAATCGTTTGGAAAGAAACAATCGTTCAGTTGAAATACTAGTCTCAGTCGCCGAAATAATTTGCTGAAAGATTTCCAGTATTTACCGTTAGTGGGCGTCATAGTTGTTTCTAACCAAGACCGCAGTTGGTAACCGATGCAACGCATTTCGCGTAAAGTCATATCTTAAGATGTGGAAAAACATATTCTATTGTCCTGACTATTAGTTAATGATTAGATCTAATGTGTTTGGTGTTGTTTTACAGCTCAACATAAGTCATAACACACGCGCTCGCGCGCGCGTGTGTGTGTGTTTGTGCTGATTGGTGTTTTACGACTACTTTTGTGTACGTGGTAGGCTAAATGTGCCGAGCGACCTCTAAAGGTAATGAGGTGACGTGTGTGTGTGTGTGTGTGTGTGTGTGTGTGTGTGTGTGTGTGTGTGTTATTGTCCCAAGTCCAATTTAATTTTTCTGCGATGTTTCACATACGCTTTCTGATTGTCTATGTTCAAAACTTATAGAACTCAACCCCACCCCCCACCCCCGCACGGATCAACATTATACGTGTATATTGGGGGTATGCGCGTACGTAGATCTGAGCATGTGTGAGTGTGAGCGCGCCCGCGCGCCATTTAAATACGAATGTGTTGCAGTTTCAATCGGAAATGTATGGATCGAATTCCAATCGTTACGAATTAACTATCCAACATCAATTATTAGTAGTTTAATAGTTAGTACGTGGCTTAATAATACAAAACAAATATAAAAATTAAAACAAAATGGCTATTAATCAGCGATAGTTGAATACATCCAATTTTAGAAACGTATCGCGTCGTACTTCCAGCCCCACTTTCGAAGATACAGCATTAAAATATTGATCCTAACTTTCAACAATTTTAACAAATACAGCATTCAGAGACGGTCGTGTGTTCTATATCCATTTCATCATAAACGAACGGAGAAGATGAGGTTTTTCTTATCTTTTGAAACAAACGAACAAACAAACAAACAAATCTACTACGATCACTTTTTGAAGGGTATGACTAACGTTGGTACGTTCGCATTTCGGACGACGTATTCGCTGACACTCCCGATGAGCGCCCTCTTTACCGAGCCAATACCGCGGGTTCCAATCACCACCAGATTGGCTCGTTCCTCTTCTATGACCTTGACGATGCCCTCTCCCGGCTTCTTGTAGCTTTCGCCCCGAACCTTGTATTTGAGCTGAAAATAGCACACACCGACATAGCACTCATTGGCGTCTGAAACGCGACGAATAATACGCACTCTAGTGGGCGATAAAGCCTTTGACGATCGAAATATTCGCAAATACCATCAGCCTGTTATGTAAACGTTACATATTAAACATCGGGCACGTTAGTGTTAATGAAATTAGTAGGCCATTCTTTAGTAATTCCGCTTTTGATAGACCATTTCAATCCGGCAGCACTCATTATTGACGTACAGTATATATCAACAAATGCTTGGATTGCAGACGCACGCCTTGGTGTTTGCCTCGAAATATGCATAGAACATATGAACTTGTTAGTTATCTATTGTTTGAAATAGGTGTGTAGTTCGAAATAAACTTACTTACCTACTTGTATTACGAACGAGCAAGCAAGCAACCGGATTAACGCCTATCGTACATTAACACGAATTCTTATAATTGCGCGAACTATTATCTAACACGAGCTATAGCGCGACGCGGAGGCTATATTACGCCGAGGGCTGTGTACAGAAAAGACAGCAGTTGGGCTATATACAAGGTAACCTGGTAAAAGCTCACGGGACACTTAAGGTACTAGCATGCCATCCAGCCATCGCCGTTCGATACTAACTCTTATTCAGTAGTGCCTTAGGGGTTATCTCAGAACATCGATGTCGGATATCAGACGAAGAAGGGGATACAAAGACAGTTTCGGACATCTATTTTTATTCGCTTCGTATTTCGCATATCGATACCATTATCAATGTTTGCCAACTTTCATCTGAGCGGAGGCGTGGGGGGTGGGGGCTAAGGCCAGATGAAAGTAATTTCATCGGTGGTTGGACACTGATATTTCGAGATGATCCCTTACAGTGTTGATTAATCGTATATTAACGCCATGTACAGTAGCAGCCGGTTATGCAAAGCGAACGACTCGTAGTATAAGCTTACACTAAACCATGCACTATAGTGGACCAGCCAAACTTGGAAACGGTATCTAGAATTTATTGTTAACGGCATTGACTGTTAATAGCAGATATCCAGGTGGAATTAATCATTCATGGGATGAGAAAAAAAATGTGTGTAGATGTTATTGTCACTTTTAGGTTTCAGAGTAATTTTCAAGGTCATAAAGTTCAAAAAGGTAAAACAATTCCACTTTTCACAAGTTTATTTGTCCAAGTAGTTTATAACTGCAACAGACGCATGATAATTGCCACAAAAAGTGTTTTGAGGCATTCGTCAAATCCAAATAAGTGAACATTTTAAAATCTAAGATGGCGGACATTTTTTTCCCAGAAATGGTGGCTGATTTTGTACTTGTTTACCTAACTTTGCATGTAATCATTTGATTTGAGTAATCGTAGGGTCTATTTGTATGTTTTAAAGCATGCTGAAGCTATTTGTGCTATCCTAAATCCTCTCCAGTAAACTATTACTTTAGTTTTAACCATTTTAAACACAATCCTGTTAGTGGACCAGCCAAACATGGAAAAGACTTATAGAATTTGTTTTAACAGCATCATTTGTTAATACCTGACATGCATGTGGAATCAATCATTCATAGCATGACAAAAATATAGGCGTGGATGTCATTGTCAATTTGGGGTTTCAATGTCATTTCCAAGGTCACAAAGGTCACCAAAGTAAAAAGTCCGTTTTCACAAGTTCATTTGTCAAAGTAGCTCATAATTGCAGCAGAAGCATGATAACTGGCACACAAAAAAGTTTTGAAGCATCCTTGAAATTCAAATAAGTGAACATTTGGAAATCGAAAATGGCCGTCACCTGTGATCGATCGTTTTATAGCCATTTCACACCAAATGGGCCAGCAACATACAATCATTACTGCTGACCAACCTCTGTACAACAAGGGTGAGGAATTTGTCCGGGCAAATCTCAAGTTTTAAAGTTTCATTTTCTCTTTGGAGGACCCACATCTGCTTCAACTTCTTCAAAAGCATTGGCCAATCACATGGACGGTGCAGGACTGGATGAGCTATTGGATGAGGCAGGTGTATATGCTACTGTGCTGTCAGAGGAAATCAACTTGTATACGAAGTTCTCTGGCACCTCTAGTGGTCAATGTTCAAGTCATCGCTGACTGAACATGGCCATGAATATGACGAAACATTTGAAGGGTCCACCCAACGTGTGGGTCGGGTGTTTAAGAATCACAACTACCCTGACCATAGAGAAAAACTCTGCACTGCAATCGACCATCTAGTTGTCAGATGCACTTCGTTGTGAGGAGTTCCTCATGGAGGAATTTGACCAAGCGCACTCTGATAATCCAAAGTTCATGTTGTGGTCGGCTTATATGAGGATGGTTTCTACATCTAGAAGCATTCAGTGCGATGTTGCCATGGCTCACCAAATATCACCACACAAACTATGCACAAAGGGGGCCTGTTTACCCTGCAGACATGAAATCCTCGAAAAGACAGCACCAGAGGTTCATGCAAAGTTTCTTGATGAAAACATTGTAGTGAAGAGGAACAACAGGCAATTCAACCAAGTGCCTGCTGTTCGGGCAACTGAGTGGATCAACAGGACATGCAAGATCCAAAATGGCACTATTGCTATCAAATGAAATGGCCAAGCCAGAGATAGGTTTTATGTTACATGGTCAGAAAGATCACGCATTTACAAGAAACCAGATCATTCTTTAATCTAGAAGATGATGATGAGACTACTGTTTTCTGCCGTCCTGACAGTCTTCCATCTCGAACAAGGCGTGATGCTGATGATATGAAGACTTTGGACAAGCGTCTGGTATCCCTGGCAACAAAAGACACTGCATCATGTGAGGTGGTCAGTGATCATTTAACTGCAGGAGAGAGATATGCAGGTAGTCATTACCAATGTGAAGGAACTACTAGCGGAAGGATCCACATGGTTCTATGATGCACTAAAGAAGCATCAATAATAGACTTGAAGACCTGTACAAAGCTAAAGTTTCTACTACACAGAATGTAGAGAAAAACAACCAAAGCAGACAGGACGCAACTGTAGCATCTGCTCGAACAGTAGAAATGGTGAATGTGCTTAAGCATGAGCTGTTTTAATGCCCACTATCATTAGCAAAGCCCAGAGGAGAGATGAACACAACATCGAAGGCAGACTTGATCAGCACCTTGGTGGACTTCACACTCCCTCTGATACTCCACATGCTGACATAAAGATATGTATGTTGATTGATGGGCATGCACTGATCCAGTCTTTCGGATGCCAGACCCTTGACGACTTAGCTACTGTGTTCATGCAAATTGCAACACTTTACTTTGGAGAACACATAACCAGAGTTGATGTTATATTAGATAGCTAGATCAAGGAATTTAATACGATCAAAAAGGGTGGGCAAACAGAAGCCAAGTCCCGTTCCCACAACGCATGGAGCACCTTCATTGCCTTAACTGAAAACAAAGTTGATATTGCCTTGTTCTTATCGGATGTCATCGTAATAAAAGGTAAAGACCTAACAGAGTGATACGAGATGGTGACGGCAGGCGGATTCATCAATGCTACAGATGCAAGATCAACGAGAAGAGATCAAACCAGGCTTTCGGGAAACGACGAAGAAGCGGACAGTGTTCATCCTGCATGCGTGTGAAGCAGCTGACAGAGGATATGAACGAGTACTAGTTATCTGTAGAGAAACATATATCCTGCTGCTTCTGTCTGTAGTTGAAGTGTGAATGATCGCTGGGACAGCCAAGAAGCGGAAATCTTACCCCGGATATGAGGCATCTCAGCGACTTATGCAGCCTTTGGTTGGAGATGTTACCTCCAACTAGAGATGTCATGGATCTTCATGCAATACGTGCTATCTACCGGGCAAAGATCTTGTTGTAAACAAACAAAGAACACATGCATGTTCCACCCCTAGTTACCACTACGGCCTGGAAAAGGGATGTGGAGTGTCTTACAGCAGTCTGGACAAGACTCCCCCTATCTTAGATGCCCGCGTTTAACTGGCCTATTAACTGGCCTATTAGCTTTAAATATGATAATTATATATTTAAAAGAACTAAAAAGAGCATAAAAGGCTTCAGAATATACAAAATCCAAACAAATAAATGCCACTATCACTCAAATCGAATGAATCGAAGCAAAGTTATGTCCAAAAGTGCAAAACTAGTTGCCATCTTGGAAAAAGTGGCCGCCATTTTGGATTTCAAATGTTTACTTATTTCGATTTGACGGATGCCTCAAAATACTTGTTATGCCACTCATCATGCTTCTGTTGTAATCATAAACTACTTAAACAAATACATTTGTGAAAGCGGCATTTTTGAACTGGGTGACCTTTATGACTTGGAAAATGACCTTGAAACTCAAAATTGACAATGACATCCAGCCACATCATTTTTGTCATCCTATGAATGAACGATTCCGCATGGATATCTGCTATTAGCAAACAATGGGGTTAAACAGATTTGAGGCTTTGGTCTGCTGCCTACTAACCGGTCCGACTGTCATACTTTCAGTCGAAGACATACTTTCTTGCATCCCCATTCAACTTAAATAAGAACAGACGAGCAGCCGATCGATGTGTGTTTCTCTTTTTCTACAAATCAAACACGCGAAGAACAAATGATGCGGCGATAAAACTTAATCCGCCATGCACACACGATCATCCGACGACCCACCATCCCATCATCCCACCCCCTCACTAACACCAACCCATCATCCGCCGCCGCCCGCCAATCGGCACCGTACGCTACCGCGGCCACAGTGGCTCCATCTGGCACCTTATTTGTCGGTACAACTCATCCTTCTCTTCGGCGATGGCACCACTAACGTAGCCGCGTTCGACCGCCTGACGATGTATTCGCTGACGCTGCCGATGAAGAGCTTCCTCTTGGCGTCGCTGCCTCGGCTGCCGACCACGATCAGATCGGCCCGTTCCTCATCGGCGATGTTGAGGATGCCCTCACCGGGGTTCTTATAGCTCTCACCCCGAACCTTGTACTTCAGCTGAGGGTAGAAATTGGTTTACTACTTCGCTACGCGAATTGGCCGTGCACACCATCGATCGATCGATTGATTGATTGATTGATTGATTGATTGATTGATTGATTACGCAACCGAGCCTTTGTACCTACCTCGACTACGAGTTTGCCCAACCCCTGTATTACGGGTGGGCCACTTAGCTCAATTCTTTTCCAGGATATTGGCGCTATAGAGATTTGTAATTATTATTAACATTATTAAATCGATGTTGCCCTGTTTATTCGCCCCCAGGCGGCGTTTAGAAAGAGCTTGTTTTTCCGAGGAATATGCTAACTAGAAAGGGCCGGGATTGTTGTTGTTGTTGGTGGTGGTGGTGGTGTCGTTGTTCGTGTACGACTGTCAATTTTGTGGGAACGGCATCGTAAATGGGCCGAGCAAATTCCAACGGTAATCGAGTGAACTGAAATAATGGAACATCCCTTAGACATAGACAGACGGGGTTTTGAAACCTTATGTCTCTTAACAGCCGCGCGCTATCGGAAATTAAGCGAGGTTAAAGCGGATCCGAATACAGGCAGTACTGCTTGGGTGGGTGGGGGTGGGGGGTAGGGAACCTATGCCTTCCACAATTAATACAGGTAGATATTAATCTGTGCGTAGGTCGTAGTATGTTTAATGTAACGTATAACAATCGATTAAACGAAATATGGCATATTATCTCGATGCATATTTCAACCAACATAAGAACTTTTACAGTTACGACTCCTCTCTTTTATTGATTCGGAGTGACAAAGCTCTTGCTATACGGCGCCGTTTAGAAATGCTGTTGAATATCCTAAACTGTCTTCCCGTTCGCCAGATGCAGGTACTTGGTGGAAGTCTAAACTGAATTTAATTATTAAGAAGCATAAAAACGAATGGAATATTTTCTTCCTGCTTTACAGATCACGTGCTAATACGACAATCGGGAAATGATAGGGCAATGTCGGGCCAGGGCACAATAATAATCAACGCGATTCTAGCTGTTAATGATCAATATATGATGAGTTTGAGAGAGAGGGGGGGGGGTAGGATGTCTCATTTGAAAAGATGCCTTAATTATTACCAAAGGACTGTACATTCCCTGCATAAGCATTTCCGCGAATACATCCATTATTCAGCCCGAACCGCTAACGGGTAGCTATGGTAACGTGTCTGTGCTAATTTTACCTTCTTAGCGACCAGCGTTCCTTCGTAATCTTCCTCGATCTGTCGCGTTTTGGAGTTCATTTCATCCAAAGCCTTTTTCCAATCATCCACCGGGGGTGCAATACCAGCTGTCAATGATCAAAGGGAGAACGAATCGGTTCCGGTACGAGCGAGGAGAGCATGGCGTGCGCGTTTTGTCGGTGGATGAAAACGAATTCACCCGGCTAAATATACATCGTAATCACAACACCTGAAGGATAGCTGATGGCAACTAAATACGTGTGTGTGTACGTGCAATAATCATATAATTTTCTTTGACGCTGCATATCTTAACACATATTTAAACAAGAATGCGTCACTCAAAACAGTACGAGTTCCAGTACTAAAGAGATTACGTGAACCCAATTATTATTATTAGGCATATCGCCGCCAACTGCGGATCACCGGATCATTATTACTCACTCTTGAACTTAAAAGATGGCAAACGTGGCGTCTCTGGACAGTGAACTAGTACCACAAGATCGTCTGATTTATGGATGTTGTCCAAGTAATCTGTCAAAATCGAAGACACTACGGTTACGTATTCATTTCTGACAGTTGCGAACACATTTCAAGTCCTATCTAGCAGTGTTTGATTTCAGTCAGAAGTAAAATAAATCCTATGAATGGCATTTATACTGGGAGATATACTGTTAATACATACTGTAAAGCGCCTCGGAGTAGCTATCTAGCTGAATAGGGCGCTACATTGTCACATATTATCATTATTATTATTATTATACTACCGAATGCTGAAGTCAAATGACAGATAAATTACAGCCAAAGTCAAATTTCGTCTGCAGAAAAGGATTCATTATTACAATTATAATTATTATTATTATTATTATTATTATATTCACTTTTTATGCCTATGATGATATGAGCGTCTTATGTTTTGTTTTATAAAACATTTTACCAGACCAAAGATATCGGCTTCATACTCACAATCGAAGGCATATTTAGCATTCTCGCTGGAGTCCACAGCGACGACAACAATTCGGCCAATCACCGATTGAGATCTAGGTCGGGTCGCCGGCTGACCTTCTCGACTGTCGCCTATCGACGGCCTTTCTTTGGCAGCCATTTTGATATCAGACTGAAAGACGAATCAACGATGATAAGTTAGGTGACCGAAAACTGCTGATGTGAAAAAGCTATTCCAGATCGAGGGCAATACGAAATAGCTTACAACTCCAATATTGAGATATTATGGGGATTTTATAATTATCTGTAATACAGATAATTCTTCAGGCAATTCATACACCCAGCAGGCCTCTAATCCTTTATATTTATATATATATATGCGTGTGTGTGTGTGTGTGTGTGTGTGTGTGTTCGCGTGCGTTCCCGTGCGTATTTATGTGTGCCGAGTGTATCCGTGCATGTGTGTTTAAGTTGATATTTAAGAATTTCCAAGATGCGTGTAAAACACAAACTATGATCCATGCGACAATATACATATTCAAGCGCATATTTACATATTACGCGCATCAATATAGAATTACAGACCTCGATAGCGAATCGGTAGGCTCGCCGCACCTCACTGAATGCACGAACAAAGTCTAAATTGCCGATAATATGCAACTAAACACAATTGTCGTGTGTCGGCATTTATAGACATAAGTAATTAGCCCGCAGCGTTGATCATATTATAATCGTTGATCGGGCACGATTTATTCAGACCGTTTTACAGGACGCTACATTTGACTGTATTACGTGCCAGTATTACCGACCGTTGATAGTAGATCGTTCTCATCCGAAGTGGCTAATTGACGAATATATAATTATTGTGAAAGAAGTCCAAGCTGCTAATGGCTCTCTCGTCTTCTACTTAAATCAGACAACAACAACTATGTACCGGTATTATGTGTCTCTGTGTTATCGTTCTATAATCTGATCTTACTGATTACTGACTGGGCACAGAAATATAACACGCATAGTCCGTGAGGGCAGGTTCATCATCATCATCATCATCATCCTGCTGATAATTATGATGAGAACGATGACCAATATCATCGCCATGACCGACTGTAAACAGCTATCACGGGCGATTTGATGTTAGTTTCTACTGAGCTCAGCTGCCCAGGTGGCATGAGAAAACCAGGTGCCGAATTAGCCTTTCAGTAATATGCCATCGTAATATTGTCGATTCTCCGTATACCTGGAAGAACCTGTCCTTGTTTGTCTGTTTGTTTGTCTGTTTGTTTGTTTGTTTGTTTGTTTGTTTGTTTGTTTGTTTTTGTTTGTTTGTTCTGTGAGAAGTGGCTAATATTAACAATCAGCGTGTAAGAAAGAGTTCAGACCGACTGAGGATGATAATTGTCTCACTGCTCTTCCCTCAACGGATTATCTTATACACCATTTTATTATTGTAACTGGACACATCAGAAAGTGGTCACCCTGGCAACTGTGGACGCCGCTGGGTGTCTAATACTATAGGTCTATAAGGTATCTGTATATTTAATTTGCTCAACTTAATATAACTCGAATAATATATTTAAATAAAGCGACTATGTATGCACGTGCTTGCGTGCGTGCGTGTTCGCAACAAATTCTCACAAAAGAGTCTTAAGCGATTGGTGAATACGTCAGTGATTGGGACTATGGTTGGGACTATGGCGTTGACTCATTAAAATTCGTTTTCTATTATTCTAAACTCTAAGATATATGGGCTGAAGCCCTCGCTAGAAACAAGCACGGAGCGCGGCGTTTTATGCTTGTAGAATTATAATACCGCCACATAGGTAGAGGGTGAGACTATTTACCTAGGGCTATATGGTCATTCCTGTGCGGCAGGTCGCAGGTTCGCGCCTCGGCCGTGGCACTATAGTAGGGGGGGAGTTTTTCATCCAACCAGGCAACTGGCAAGGTTTACTCCACCGAACATGCCATTTATTCTAAATTCTAAATTTATTTAGAGTTAGTCTCCGTGGTGAAGCTGTAAATTACAGACCAATTGCCTCTCCCTCATATGAGGTTGCCAGCCACGTTAAATACGGCCATTATTATTATAATACAGGCTGTTGGCTATCAAATCTGTTCACTGATTCGGCCTGTAGGGTCATATTTAGCACGAGGTCAATAAAGGTGATTTAAAATTCATTGTCGTTTATAGCAGGATTACCTCAAGAAAAACAAAACAAACGACTTAATGAACGACAAAGTATCTACCATTTTGCGCGGTTCGCGAAATTTGGGAGAAAATTTTCAATGTTCATCGGATTGAAATATAATACCGAACTGATTTGTAGAAGTTCACTAAATGTAACA